>DWHO01000172.1:0-24443 GCA_018247575.1 Eurytides lysithous rurik | reverse complement strand
GTACTACCATACAAGCCCAAAGCCCAGCTTGCCCTACTAGCACATACATATATAATTCCCGAATAGTTTATTTTTAAATTTGAGCGTTGCGGGAATTATATGCTAAGTAAGATTTATAAATTTTACTCTTTAGTAGGGCAAGCCGGGCTTTTGGGCTTGTATGGTAGTACCGCAACTGCATAAGATAGTTATGCCTCTAGGTGACGACCGGGAGTTCAATGCAGTTTTGAACTGGTATAGTTAGAGACAAAAAACAAAACATGGAAATGTAACTGTCTGTTTTGCTTTGTCATGGGCAAAAGTTTTAAATGATTCAATAACTTTTAAATATTTTGTAGTTAAAAAAAAAAACTATAAGTTTTTATGTATTTTTCATTACTTTTTTTTATTTTCTGAAAATAAAAAAAAAAATACAAATATTAAAAAAGTTATACTGCGCGTTATTGATATAATAACATTTAAAATGTTGAAAATGAATTCACAACTAGAAGCACCATAGTTGGTTTACCCTAATATAAACAAATTTTATGAAAGGTAAGTTTTACCAAATAAAATAACATTTCATGTTGTTAACCATTTTTCATTGTGTCCTATACAAACAAGCGATATTTTTCAATACCAAACCACCAGAACACAATAATTTCTGTTCGTAATTTAAAAACAAGACGACCGTGCGTCATTCGTCGTAATTCACTTTCTTTTATAATAACGAATATAACAAATGTGCAAAAAACATTTTTAAAACCATTATTGATGTCTAATGTTGATTCCGGAAAATTGGTTAACGAAGAAATACACGCAATAATGTTATTTTTATATGATTAAAAGCGTTCTAGTAAAATTGCCGAATTACATATCTCTTTTCGAATATCACGAGTTTTTCACAGAAGATTAACACGCATTTCTAAGGTAACTGCCATTACTGAGGCTATAAATTTCTTTTCGTGGCTCGTTACATTCGCGAGAGCGCAGAATTTATTGAAAATTAGCTCAAGAATCTTTATCTGCGTAAGTATAAATTGGAGTGAAGACAATCGAGAGAAATCATTCACGGATAAAGTTAATGACATAGTTATTAATTGCGATATTCGAATCTAAATTTTTTCGTTGATACGCAACTTAAAATTAAAGTAATATGAAGCATACTTTGATAGTAGTCAAATAACTTTTTTTTTGTTTACCTTGTTTGGCCAAGGTATAAATAAGTATTTGCTTTAATAAAACCACAAGCCAAACAAGAATGTAATAAATCTTGTTCGCTGGAAATCTCGCTTCGAGTTCAATGTTGTGATACATTACTCTAGATAGAGTGAAGATTGCTTTGAAGTATAGAATTGGATTTTATGTTGCCCTGGAACAAACTTAATTTTACCACATATCACGAACAAAGTGCATATAGGATTGATGCAGCACGATTTTCAAGATTATTTCAATGTGAGTCGCAATTGTTTTACTGGTTGTTTTTTCACTAGTCGCAAAAAAACCTTTATTAAAGTGTATACTATGGAGAAATTGACAATATGCTCATTAGTATGCTATCAAGCCACACGCGACTCCACGTGCCGATCGTTAAATAAAATGTTCGATATTATGTGAGCCGTAAAAAGCCTATGAGATGGTAGATAGGGTGTCAACTGCGCTCGAAAATTTCCCGAAGGCGCAAATATGACAAATAAGTAATTTATAACTCTGTGCCTAAACGTTATTACGTGGATTAAATAAATCGAGTGACTGGTTAATTTATTTCAAAGTGGGCCAATCAAAAAGGTACTCTGTTTTATAAATAATTATCAATACTTTGTTTGACTCGGAGTATTTAACTCTAATCTCAGTAACAATGCCCCACAGTTGGACCAAGCTTTAACTTCGCTTCGACTCAAACCATCAAAAAAGATTTGTAATCATGACATAAACGCGACAGTGCCAAATTGTTTAAAACTGTTCCTTTTTCTCTGAACTTCCAATACAGTGCATATTCATTTGTTCTAATACAATAGATATTTTCGGAAAATATCTGCTTTTACGTATTACCATACTTACTTTTCTCCTTCTAGATACTACTGGCAGTGAAATTAAAGAAAAATAGTGATTTAGCATTTGTTGCCATTACGTTATAAATTAAAAAGTTTAGAGTTATTGAACCAAAAATTTAATTCAGTTTTTAATTATATTTATATATATAATTAAAACTAAGTGATAAAAATAATACATAATATATTGAACTATTATATAAAAAAAATTTAAATCAATTTTGTGAAAGTTATTATTGAGTATTTTTTAACAACAAATAACAACATGTCATTCAGGAAAACTAAAATTAACGACTAAATGTATTTTAACGAATTATAATGTTTAAATCCAAAATTATTATCAAAATAACGAAATCAAATCGCTCGTGTTGATGAGAAAAGCCTTATTGTCCGAAATAGTTTAATAACATTTTAAGCTCTGATACGATTGCAACTCAAAATCGTAAGCGAAATTGGTTTAAAATGCCTTTAAACACATTAAAACGTTTAAATTTAAAAATTAAATTAACTTGTCTAAAACCATGTTTATCATTTTCGGTGTTCTTGGTAAACGTTATTAAAATTTGCTGTTTCGTCAAAGAAGCTTTTCTACGTGCAGTAAACAACACCTACCTTCAATTTGACACTCCGGACATCCCTCGCTTCATTTAATTTTTCTTTCGTTTTGCACATAACGAGCCTTTTGATGACAATCGCACAAATGTCATCGTTTAATACATTTTGTTTGATGTTAAGTTCATTTCTAAAGCAGTGAATGTTGTACGTCACGAAATCTTAGAATGGTTCACATTCATCGGCGACCGGTTGTCGTCGATTCTGTGTATTCACCACAAAGGACAACGTAAACGCGGCAAACGGCCTTCGAACATATTCTGCTACTCTAAAGGCCTGCTACTCCCCGACTGACGTTAGTGTTCACGACACATCTGCATTTAAGAAGCCGCTATCGTTATGCGACTAATCGATTGGTGAGAGGGAGAAAGAGTGTCCCCTGTCTTGCTCTCCGCCCTCTCCCGCTCAGCTCGCGCAAGCGCAAACCTCCCTTATCCTCTTTTAAAAGTGACGGAAAGTAAATAAACTCATACGGAATGTTTGTCGACGAGAACACAAGCTTTAATAGAAGTTTGAAGATAACTTGAACAAAAAAAAAATCTTGAATATTTATCAGGGTCTCTTGAAAATGAAATGATATTTAGAATTTTCACCAAGATCCGTTCAAGGTAATCTTTTGTCTTAGATTTCAGCGTCTGAGAACGGTATAACATCACTTGTTGCGCGGTGACTTTGTTCCGGCGATAAGAAGCTAGGTTTGCCTTTGCATGCCAATGCAAGACTAAAATAGACGCACGAAAAATCTAAAAATATGTATGAAAAAAAATGTGTCAAGTTCATTGTATCTAAGATATTTAATATTTATTCTTTCTTTGATAAAATTAATACATTTAAATTGAATTACATTGAATCTCCCAGATTTTTTTTTCTTTTTCAGGTTAAAACCGGGTTGACTGGGAGAGAATGCCTCAAGGCATTAAGTCCTTGGTTGCGCTAAATCAGTTCTGAGCATTAGTACACACAGTGGTGATCGCATGACGGTATTATGAAATCACAACGCTATAGTATGCATTCAAATCTAAGCGCCACAAAGCTTAATGAACAATCCGTTTTTCATATTTCTAACTTTATAAAGGCGATAGCCAAGGATGCTCGAGTGGAAGTGGACGGGGCACTAGACCTAAGATGGTAAAGACGAGGTTTCAAAGGCCAATGATATTTATGTTGTATTGATCTTGAATTTGTCCCAAAGATACTTAATATATAAGTTGTTGTTTACATTACTGAAAGGAATGTCGTATGTCTAAATGACACTACAGCGTAGTTTGTAAAAATGATTTCTTAACATTTATACGAGCAATAGGAAAATCCAATCCAAAAAATTTGCAGTCTGAAAAGTGGTTTTAGAGCCTTTCCACTTTTAAATCGTTGAAATTAACTAGTAATTTTAAAAAAGAAAATGGTTGAGATAGAACTATTGCATTAACAGTTTTTTTTATCCTGAGAAGCAAAACTATCCATTCCAGTTTGAAGGTAATGTACCCAGCATATTACTTGGCATAGATATTTTATATCTCTAGGTGACGAGCGCAGAGCAAAGCCAAGCAGTTTTGGACTCGTGCAGTTTAAAATATTCTTATAAGCAACGCTAAGGCTCACCATCACGCACGCACGTCTTGCTTGACTCTTCATTTAATTTCTAAAAACAACGAGCTACTTTCAAAATAGGATAAACAATTTTAAACTGACCCAATCAGTTTAAAATTGTATTTAGAACTCAGTTATTGTTGTGTTTTTCGTGTTTTATTGAAGGCAACGCGTTTTAAATGTGCCAACAATAACGCTTTAAGTCCGGAGTTTTAATTAAATTTTTCAAATCAAATCCATTAATTAAAATCACATAAGCACTCGTGAGAGTTATAACGTTCGCACGTAGGCCACGTTCGCGTACTCACAACTGTGATTAAATTAACATATAAGAGCGCCTCGTGGAGTTTTTTGATTGTGTGTCTCCTGTGAGGGACCGGTACTTCGACTGGCGAGCTCTTAACATTTAACTGGGAGCTGTATCAAACGATGCGGAAATTCCCACTTACTCCCTGATTGCCACACTACGGGGGTTAATGCCATTGCTTATTCGGTAGACCGAATACATTTCATTTTCTGCGCTAACGGCCTTCCACCTTTTTTTTGCACGCTTAAGTGTTTCGAAATGTAAATTGGATAAATGTCGTCAAAAATTATAACAAATAATATTCCCTTGTGAGATTAATTTTTCATTGGTTGTGCGAGGAGACTAAGATAATAATGGATTAATGTTCTATAAATGAAGCGCGTTTTGATCAATTGTATACACAATGACAAATTGTGTTGATCTCTTGTTGAAAGCTAGTAAACAGTAAACAATAAAGGCATTCAAACAAGACAAGCTATCCACAAATGATTGTTTACAGTGCGACGTAAACTAAACACTACTTAAGCTGACAGCTCATTGTCAACCAGATGCTTTAAACTTGATTAATTGACGACTTGGGAGTCTGATTGTTACACAAGCACCGATCAATTATCATCCTTTATCCCTGTAATCAATTAATGACTGATCACTCGTTTTAATGCGTGCCAAAGAAAATAATCAATTTTCATTCAATTAAGTTTTAAATTAATGGTTTCTTTAAAATTCATTATGTATATATATATATATATATACTTAAAGAATTTAATTATATACTACAAGCACGCATCTTTTAGTTATAAATTACAACATAAAACTGAACTCTTTAAATTTGGTTGCTATTTCTATTTTATGTTATTACATTTGACTTTGATTATAAAGCCAGCTCAGTGGACTATGATCCAAATATAAAATTATTTAGAATAGTTTTGTATACTGGTATATCCTGATCGGTAACTCTAACTTTACGGATGACTATCATAGCCTATAGAAAAGCAGCCTTCGATTACGGAAACAGTTTTGTAATGCTATGTCCATGTGCCAAAAGGAATTTGACCATACAGGATTCAAATTTCTTAAACCCTCCTCGTTGTAAACAAATGACAAGTAGCAATTTATATTGGCGTTTTTTCAGAATAGTGCTGTCTAAAAGTCTACGGAAAATATGAGTTTCATTGCAAATAAAGTTAATCATTTACCTCGACCATTTACTTGGTAATAGAGGTAAATGATAATTCCCATTTTTTTTTAATTGGAATTTTTGAAGAATTATGTAGGTTGTGCATCCTATATTGTCAAGATACTTACGTAGTACATTTTAGATACTTCCTATTATTTTGGTTATATAAATAAGGGCATACATTTTTTTTTATTTACAATATATTTTTCAGTTCAGTAACACAAATTAATTAAAGTACGTAGATGCCATAAGCACAGCAAAACAAAACAAGAGGGGGGAAAGAAAGAGACGATGGCACTAATGAAATGTATCAAGGGAGCTTCTCAGAACAAATGTAGCAGAGTTCAGAGAAGAACAAATGTAGCGAAACAAACGCATACTGTTACGATTCCCCAGCAAAACATCGCTAAAGATACAATGATTTCAGAAGATGTGTCTTGACAGATAAAATATTTAATAATCTTAATGCTTAACCGTGTTGTTTATACTTGTCGAGGAAAATACCAATATTAGATTAGTTTTCGTCGAAAAAGTGACTCGAAGTAAGCGCCCGTATATTTTGTAGAACAAATAAAAGAGACAAATCTCGAATATCGTGAACTGCCTAATAGTTTCTTTTATTTAATATCATGAACTGTTTATTTAAGATGAAGGAAATAAAAAATTAAAATTTAACATATTAAAGGGAAATAAGAACATCTTTATACAACTACTTTCATAAAAGATTCAAGTGTTACTGAGTTTAAGAACTGTTACAAATGTATGTTTTAAATATGCTCTTCGTTGTATATCTACCTAATAGTTGATAAAATTTAGTGTCGTATTTTGAAACAATTCATATCTTTACACAAGAGTCTGTACATTTATGCTAAAGTACTCCGGTTGATGGCTAGAACGTATTTCGCCAAAGAGGAATTGTGCACACTTGGTGCTACATCCAAAGTTTTCATTGTAACATCTAAACTTATGCAATATGGCGTCTGCTTCTTTAATACTTTCCACAACGCTCGATTACGTTTAACGGCACAATTCGGATGAATTTTCTTATTTACTGTAAGCCGGCAGAAAATCGGGTTGAGCTAAATTCCTAGTTGGAGCGATTTCACACTAGACATGTTTTCTAGAACAAGTTTATTGTCAGCGTGCACATATTTTATTCTGTTTTATAACTTTCTTTGTGAAATAAATCTTTGAGCGCTGGCATTTCATTTTTGACGTTACACGCTACGATACTATTTTCATTGACGGTTTAAACCAAAACGATTTAACCACAAATATGCCGCAAATTCTGTATATTTTAGCAGTTTTCCTTTATTGAACTTGTCTGATTGTAAATATTTTTATTTAATGTGCCATTTGACAGTAACCACATGAATTATCATACATTAAAAAGTACTATTATATTTATTGTATATTGATACTTGAAAAGTCTAGACTAGACGTGGGTGGCGCAGTGGTTCGGATGGCCATGCCAACTACTATTGTGCGCCCTGTTGTGGATTTGATTTTCGAGTGGAACAAAATTTTTCTCGAAACAACTGCTTATGAATCTGCATGATCCCTTAATAGTTTCGAAAACAATTCTCAAAAAAAATAAAATACTCTCAGAATAATACACTCGTTTCTAAAGTACTAATGAAAATTCTACAAATTTACGGTAAATTAATAAAGTGACTATTTTAATATTACCTACAGTAGGGAAAAGGCCAGTACTTTTCCTTATATATGATTAATAGGAAAAATAACCGAACAAGAAGCGGAGAAAGCCAAGAGCTTTTGTGTGGTGACCGCGTTAGTTACTTACATTTAGGAACGGCTCGTTATTGATAGCGACGATATTGACGCTCCCACATCGATATTATATCAATAACCCATCGACAAAAAGCCTCTTCGCCGTCACGGCGTAATTTAATTTCAGGCTAAACTAGGAGTGGTCATTATAGACAGGAACTTATTCCACATACGGTGCCTATTGCTATTAGATAACAAATTTTTATCGTTGAATTAAAAAAATTACTGCACGTTTTTTTTTAAAGGAAATATCACATATCACATTTTACGCCATACCTGATTTTGTAATGTACAGCGGATTTTTTTTATTTAGTGTTTCTCTGTACACTACATGTATTTTTTTTTGTTTAATAATAGACACAACATTATTTTTTATATAATGATTTGAAAAATTAAGTTTATAAATGCCTTTAAACATACACCAATGATGCGGTAAATAGTTAAGGTGTCAATTGCGGTAAATAGTGATATTTATTGGCAATAGATATAGAAAAAAATTATTTTATTTACGGGGTCAGTTTCTACATTTTTTTATGGAGTAGGCTGAGAAAAGAGCTAGCGGCTCACCTGATGGTAAGTGATCACCGCCGTCCATGGACATTTGCAATATTACAGAACGTGCAAAAGCGTTGCCAAAAATGTGTGTAAGGGAGAGAAGTAGAAACAAGAAGAGGGGGAGGGAATGATGTAGGGGATGGAGTCAAAGGTAAAGAGTGGAGTGAGCAAGGAAAGAAGGGACAGGAGGGGATAGGCCACCGGCCACCTCACTCATCGGACGAAACGTGGAAGCAAAAATACTTCCACTTTACGCCGATTTTCTGTTAGGTTCGTGGTGCTTACCCGTACGTACTTTATAGACTAAAAGAAGGATGCCGAGTACCAGTACAACTCACAATTACCTACGTTATGATAAGAAACAAAACTTAAAAAACGACTACGGGAAAAAATGCCTTTTTAAAAAGACACAAAAAATATATATGGTAGAGTATACAATACAATTTTGCAACAGTCAAAAAATAATGTATTGTTTATAATATATTAACAAGTGGTTTTGATCAGATTATTGCAATATCGTCTTTTTATGAATATTCCTTGGATTCTAATTTATAACCCATTACAAGTTTGCTTCTTTCCGTCAACACATACGCTTAATTAAATTGTTGAACGCTGATAACGACGGTATACGAAATAGAGGCTAGTTATTCCGAAGGTAAATAGGCCAAGCCACTCAGACATTATTGTTCGTGATACATTACCTAATAGTAATTATTATTAATGATTTTAACCTTACATGAATGGCGAGTTATAAAAAGTATGTCCAGGAATTTGCTTTTAGAGACGTTTTGCTTTGGGAGTCATTAGAAAAATGAAAACACATAACGACATATATCATTCCTTATTTTTTTCTTTCGTTAAGTTCCACGTCTTTATATACAGCACACATATGATTGTAAACCGTTCCTTATTTACTTCTATTTGATACAGCTTCACCTTAATCAACATAATGTTAATTGAAGTTAAAAGTGCGCAAAAAAAATGCTTGAGCATAAAATAATCCACTCTATTTAAATATATGAATCAGTACTCGCATTGTAGCATTAACATTTTGATGTTGCTATCTACACCTTATACCTTATATATTATGAATGAAATTCTAAAAAATTAAAACTTATAATTTAATATGCGTACATTTTTTATAGAAAAAAAGTAATTCAGTATAATACAAACAACTGTAAGAAATAAGTTTTTATACTTTAAAAAATGGGCAACGGTGAAAATTCAACCATTGGGCTGTTTGCCAAAGCTCTTCGCATTGCAGAAAGATGAGGTATCCATAAAACATCTTAACCAATAAAAGTTATATTACTGGGGTAGAATAGTTAGATACGAGGTGTTAACATTCAAGAAGCGATTTTTATATTATTTGATATTTTGGTTTTATACAATTTCCTCTACTAACATTTTTTTCTTTTGGTAAAAATAAATCATGAAAGAACTATACTTGTTTTATTCATAAATACCGTTATACATTTTAATATATCCAGGGAATGTAATTGATGTAAATGTATTTGATAGCCTATGAATTTTAGTCAAAACCAAATATTTTTTTTTTGTACATGGTTAAGATTTAAATTATTTCTTAAGTTGGCTTCGTTCAAAAAGAACTGAGAAAGAAAATCGGTTAGTTGAAAGATTAATATATTCAAAAAGTAAATCATTATGTAAAACGAGGTTGGATTACGTAAAAACCGTTACAATTTTCTTTAGGAAGACTTTAAATTTAATTTTAGTCAGCCACTAACGTTCCACATTAAGTCCAAACACGCTAGCTTTAATGCGGCGTGGTGGTTAACGTTTAATTCTTTGGTACAAAGAATTGTTGGCTAGTAAACACATTCCTCTCCCATAGTATTACTGCCAAGAATCCAAAGAGAGCATTCGTTGTGGCAAAATGTCCACGTTGATTGTTCATTTTCAATTAACGTAAATGTTTAGTAATTTTCTTTTTTTACGTGGAATGGTATACTAGTATACTTTATTTTTTGATTGGCATAAGTAATATAAGATAAAGGATAATAAAAGAAGCGAGCAAATCATACATTAATCGGTAGTGTCTTACCACTTAGGTATGTAAATGAAATAAAAATTAAAAAAAGGTTATAGGCGGTACTTAAACATGAAAAATGTTTAAGAACTAACAAACGGGGCATCTACTCTTACTACCCCTATCCTGCTGGGACGATAGGGGTTTGCTCTCTGATATAACTATATTGTTGTATATATGACACGTTGGTTTGACTCTTTGGTTTCTAATTCACTACATTTCTTTAGAGCCTATTGAATTCATTGAGAATTTCAATATTGTTGTCAACCTTATACTTTAATGTGTTTGCTCTTGCAACATCACAAAAATGTATCGATTGTGGTTTTATACATAAATATTTCATGATAAATTAATGTTGTTTATTGTGTATAACAAAATATTACTTTCGATCAATATCTAAAATTAAATTTATTGTACGTTTGTAATAACATGACTCGTGTATAACCGACGTCAAAAGTTTGTTAGAAATAATGTTATACCACGAGACACATTATCCGGTGTACTTATTTATTACTGAAATTAAAAACGAGGGCTCATTTCTGTTTTATCCATTTGCTTAATGGACTTATATGGCACGAGGGACTTTGCACACCAACTTTCATCATACTAAAAGCAACGTACGTTGAACGGCCTGAGATTAATAAAGTTCGTTTTTGCAACAATCTGTGCATTTAAAGCAACGTTCCCGTTACATTCTATATTTTAAATATAAATATATTAAAGCAATAAAAAAGGGTGTATACAGACAAAAGTAGTCGTTTATTTTAAGTCTAGGCTATACCAGAAGTAAGAGAAATTTCTAAATTTTACTCGGCTTATTTCTATTCGAAATAAATTTTATAAATAACCTATTACTCAACTCATTTGTCATGTGTGGTGGATAAATTTACATTAAATATATTATATAATTATAACATAATACGGATGCATTGAATTGGATTTTCATTTTGATATAAGAATTGCAAATAGCATTTGATTCAAATATTGGAAATTAAGTGCCCAATAATAATATACAAAAATAAGAATATTTTAATTGAAATAATTACTAAACTAATTGTCTATGAAAGCCTATATTAGTAACTGTCTCCCAGACAGCGATTTTTACTTGTCTAAAGAAAGTCTGTCAGAAAGCAGACTTACTCACTATAAATGTCTTTTTATTCTACCAGAGTCATCTAGTTTGTAAAAATATTAAAAAATAAAACGACAGACAAAAAAAAACAAAAAAAACACTATACAATGAACTAATTTATCTTATAAATCTAGATTTTAAATTTGTATGTAAAAAAAATAGTTTTAGTCTATATAACATATATATATATATATAAACATCTGAAGAAATAAATTCCAAAATTAAAAGCTTTAGAATAAAAAATTAAGTTGAAGATATAAAGTATATTTTTTAATCTCAACCGTTACTGTAATAAAAATAATTACCATCACAAAGGGCTCTCTCGAAAATGAAACGCCTTTGCCAGCAGTGATGGATTAAAATTCTTCGTCATGGATTTAACAAAAATGAATCATTTGAGGACAATGGAATTCAGATAGCAATTGATGGTGTTTTAGATACATAAGTAATATTTATCTATACAGAACGAAATATAGAACTTTAAACATCAATCTTAACAACGACCAAAAAATTTTAAAAAAATTGAGCTAAATTCTTGAAATAAAATTTAACGATGTTCAAAGAACCCATTCTTTCATTATTTACCAGATCCTATCCTATTGGCTAATATCCATCAGCATACGCATATAAGAATATTACAACAGTTATTTCAGTTATTTTTGATACTAATTTTATTTATTTACATATAGGCATGTTCAAAGAATGCAATAAATACTGATGAAATAAAAGTGAATAGTTCATTGTATTCTACGATTTCGTATAGAATTATTTGAATAAATTTCGTACAAAAGCTTTATAAATTTAACTACGTCCCCACTGTTAGGGGTCTAAATTGTTAATTTGACCTCGGAGATTTAATTATGCACGTCACCTGCTGAAGCCGTTTCTATAAAGGAGACTGTCACGGCTAACCTTGTTTATAATGTAGTAAGTAGAACAATCCGTGCTTGTCTGGGAGAAACGTTAACCTTTTTACATTATAAGAGATAATTTAGTTTAATATCAAAATTATTCAGTTACAGTTTAAAACAACGATAACGAGTCCATTGATGTGAAATTGTCGCTAAATTCTAGCCAAATGTCGACGCGCTTTTTAACATGACGTTTTAGATTGGGTTGAAACTCATTCATCAAATCCCGAATGATTAAGTAATAGTTATATCCCTACATTTACATAATAATGAAATAAGCATTAATTATCCGGGGATACATCTTGATAAAATATGAGTACACGCTACTAGAGGAAGAGAAAGAGAGAGAGACACAACCTTTATTATTTGCAAATTTAGAAGAGAAAGAACACACAAAGAACTTGGCATAACACAAAATGTTGACATTAATCTGGTGTTACCGCATATCGAGCACAAAATTTTATATAAATTTTAATACATAATAGTGCACGACAATATCCTTATTTTAAAATCCTTATTTAAAATTTTTCCTTCGTAATAATAGAAGACGATTCTACATGGGAAAGCCTTTATTTGCCGCTAATTGGGGGAAATTAACAGAAACAAAGGCGTGGTCGGCGAGTGTAAACCAATTAACAGTTATTGTTCAAATAAATATATGCGTTGTATGTTGGTGTTATCTTTTACATATCAGCCAAATAATATATTGTTTTTAAATTAAACACGGTGTAATTATAAGATATCATTTTATATCTTCTTATAAGAATATTCCAATATTTGCTAAATAAATGTTTGCTATATTAACTAATGTTATCCATAATATTAGTAAAAGAAATTACGCATCGGTATGAGCTACAGGAACTCTTGGTATATTACGAAGCACAGTAGAATGGCGTTCTTTTACGTATTTTTATCTAAGCCATATTTGTCCCTACGATATTTTCCTGCAACGTATGACAAAGATCTTATATTTTTTTTAGAGCAAGAGACAAGCACTTGGCTCATGTGACGGTAAGTGATCACCGCCATTACAATAATAGATATTAATAATACATTACAATAATCTCTCCTCAAAAGTCACTAAATTTAGTGGTATTGCTGGTCAACAATTGAATCCTGAGTGACAGAACGGCTTAGTGGGTTAGCGGCATATGGTTATAAATTTGGCGTCTGGCGATATGTTAGACAGTAAAGTGGCATTTTTAAAAGCGACTATTATTCGGAATAAATCACTGAACATACCACACGATATCGAAGTGTTTTGAATTAGTATCGATACGGAGTTTCTTAACTCCGATTTTGGAGACGGAGATTATTACGATTGTATTTGATCTGATAAAATTTTGTATCCTATCTTTTATCTTTTCTGATCACTTTTGTCATGACTCCGTAGGTCGAGGTCATTGTAATTATTTCTGAAATTATGACACTCATAGCACTTAAAAAACAAAATGTATCAAGCTTAAAGTTGGCAGTCACCTTTTTGGCATGGACTTTGCATAATAACTAATGTACTGCCACTGAATGTCAAACTGCGTTTAATGTTGAATTTGTAAGCATTATTAGGTAAAAGAAATACCTATCTATCTATCACAAAACAGTAGTAGTGTTTTTAAATAATTATGCCATTATCAATTCGTTTCTTAATATTTCGCAGGGTTCACTTCAATGTGTTGTTGTGTTAATTTTAGATCAACCTACCTACAAATCAAGAACCTAAATAACAAGATTTAGATATGTTTCTAACATTTTGTTTTAATAGTTACAAAATTTTGTTATATTATTGTCATTACTCATTCTCTCTGGTTATTAAAAGTTTGCCTTGATATTTTTTATACAGAAGAAAAAAATACATGTTTTTAGAGAGAAAGAATTTACATTCGGTTAACACAAACTTGTAATAATAGTTCTGTAAATAAATAATAAAGCGCAAAATACTGAATTCCCAGATGAATGTAAACAAATGATGTGGATTTATTCACCAAATTGCAAGACAATGTTTTGTAACAATTCCTATAGGTATAAACCTTACACATTTTTTACTTTTATTTTTAAATGGCATAGTAATGTCATTTAGAAAATATATAAGAATAGAAAGCCATTGCTGCCGATGTCAAATTAGTCGATACAAAGTGTGAATGAATCATCATGAAAAAACAATTTTTGAAACAAATTTTAATGAGAAGTCTCACTGGCGCCGTGCGGCTTGTGAATAAAACTTAGAGGGTCACCTAGTAATCGTAGTATTTGTATTTACCGCCAGGAGGTGTTGAAAGCACTGATATGTGAAAGAAAATGTTTTAGAATTGTGTGTGCGAGGTTAACATCGCTGTACATAGTTATAAGATAAACAATAGGTTTGTTTTTGTATTGTTTGAGGTACATTTAAGACGTCTGTTCAAGGATAACAATAGAGTGAATAAAATGATGGGCTAAATTGTCATTATAATAACTGCTGTCATTTTTTAATATGCGGTCATATCGCCGTTTGAAAACAAAAGACGTATCGTTCAAAAATATAAAATTGTTAAAGATGTAAAACACACGTCAAATTTAGCTGTCATGACAGCCGTAAAGGGTGCTGACGTAATAAATAATACTTGTCCGATTACACTGTTCTTAAAAAGTATTGTTTCTTTTTATTAAATTCCTATTTTTTATTTCAGCTTCAAAAAATATATAATATTCGTTATTGTATTAAAAATAAAATAATAAATATAAAACAAATCAAAAAAGAAGTAGAAATTTTAGTTACATCTTAGTCGCAAGCTGTATTTGAATTCAAAAGTGTAATCTGTTTCCATATACATTTATTATAGTTAGTGAAGCCAGCGACAAAAACATAATTTAAACGCCGATCATGTCTATAATATTCACTCATCTTTATTACTCATTATCTCCTAAAAAGATTGATTTTGATAACACTGTTCTGAGGAAGCGTTTACGCTCTTAGCATAATGAAGTTTAACACTGCTCTTCAAGATTACCTGAACCTCCTTTATACATTATTAACTGAGAATCGATGAGGGTTGAGCGTAAACCTTATTTAGAGGGGAACTAATAGGATAGCCGGAATATTATCATTTGATAATGTATCAGATTGTAATGCAAATCAGCAAAAACCACTAAATATGGTTGTGAGAGAGCATAAAGCTTCTCAGTTATACACGATATATATGAGTTTAGTAGATAGTTATATAGGAGTATATAGTTACAGTAATATTAAAGTTCTAAGCATAATCGTTGATGATAGCATACAAGTTGAATGATCAAACTGCTTTTGAACTATGCCGCTAACAAAATTTACAACAATCTATGCTATTTGTATTCGAGACGCTTCGGTAACTCCATGCCAAACTAATGACATAACAAGGTCCACCATGTTTCATGTGTTTTATTGTACGTTACATTTATTGAACCCCAAGAAACTACTACCCGGTTCCCTAACTGGTACGGCCAGATAAGAACTAGCAAATAAAATCATTTTTTTTAATTTTACATATATATTTTTTTTTATAATTATTTTAATTTTAAATATGCTGTCACACTATCGAACAGTCTGCTATAAACTTTTGTACTGTGTTTCCGCTTTATTATTGCCTTTAATTAATAATGTTTGTATTATTATTTTTTCTTAATTTTAGTATGAAAATTTTCAAATGGTATCTTAGACATCTCGTAATCAATTTTTTATCATATATGCGTGATGCGCCAAGGTCCATAAGGGATTTGTCATCTTTTTGAGACAAAATCTAGGAATTGCAAGTTAATTTGTATTTCTAGTGTAAATGAAAAAATATCAATAATAATGCAAAACATGTTTCTTTTTCATAGCATCATCTAGAATCACCCAATTGGAGAAAAAGTATTTAAACGTAAGTAACGTAACAAAAATATTTTACCTCGGTTAATTAAGTCCGTTTTGACTATTTCTTTTACAATTGTATATAATTGGTGGTTCTTTATAAAATTCCGTCATACGTATCGATGGACAAAAATGCTCAGTTTTTACAAAACAGATGGATAAACTAAGAAGCACTCGGGACTTTTGTTTTCAATTTTCTACTTGACCCAGTAGTATCGTCATGTATTAATATATAATAATAGTATCATGGGACATCTCACAGATTGCCATCTGATCCCAGACTAGGCAGAGCCTGAACTATGGTAATCAGACAACTGATATACGTACTTATATATTTTTAAATATATACTTTTATAGATAACTAACACCCAGACACAGTTACTTTGTCCTGGGTGGGAATCGAACCCGTAACCTTTGGTTTTGCAGTCAGGAGCACTAACAACTACACCAACGGGCCAGTCAATTCGGGCATTGTGGTGATTATAAGACTGATATCTTTAAATTTGTTTTTTATATATAAAGTGGTATAGATACAAAATCATAATTCGATTCACCCGATTAGTTTTGGTGAAATTTTAGGTACTATTATTATTACATGTTGTGGCAGTATATTAATGAATGATTTGAGAATAAAGCCTTTGCTGTATACTCTGTTAAATTGTAATAAATATCGTCATTCAACAAATGAGATACATTTCAAAAACATCTTAACTTCAAGAAATCTAAAAATAAGGCTTTTACTGTCACACGCAACTAGACGTCTGTTTTTTTAAGTGTGAGTCATTTGTATCCTGATAAGATTTTGAGCCATAATAATACAAAGGAGGTAGCTCAAACAAATAAATACTTATGTGTTAACTTTTACCATCTTACCTACTACACCTTTCCCCCTTCCTACTTCTATGAATAAATAGATATTTCAGGAAGCACTTGAGAGATTCGACAATAAACACCTGATCGATGAGCTGCAACATATCAAGCAAATATTACGCGATCACAAGCACTATGTCTGCCTCACGGTGACTGAGAAAACCCCGTGTTATAAGTAAAGTAGAAAAAATTACTTCAAGCGTGTTTGTATCAAAATGTTCTTTAGACCACCGAAGAAGTTTACCCCAGTTCAATCATATACCAAGTATAATATCCCTCTCCAAAACTTAAGAATGTATAAGGCAGGCTTGATTGGAAATGCGTGGTTCTCCCTTTTTTCTCTATCAGTTAGTTTTTTTACTCCAAAACCTTTTCGTAAAGGTTTTTTGAGTCTTAAACAATAGTTATACAGAGAACTGACTTCTTTTTATAGCCTTTGCCTCCTCTTATATACGCAAGACGAAACAAATTTACATCATTTAATTACTTACATCAAAGTTTTACTTACATCAAAAGATAATGCGTTGTGGTAAAAGCCTGAAAAAGCTTTCCGGTGTTTCAATACATCAACTTAAACTTAAGTCGCCCTTTTTCAAAAATAAATAAAACAAATAATAACTCTGTCCCAAGTTGTGTGTTATGTTAATTTTATGAATCGAATTATGAGGACATAAAACATTAATTCTTAATATAGAAATTAATATAATGAGCAAGTTTAAATCTATGATTAAATAAGGTCACAGTACTATCAGTTTGTTAAAATAGATATAGCCTTTTTATGTCTACTATATAGAGCTTTTAAACAAATTGTTCATAAATCTTTTTTTAATAGAAACAAAAAGGTAAAACGGTCAATGTGAATAAACCATTAAGCCAGATGTACCCAAAAACCAAATAATTATATAACCAAATTATATATATTGGTGCTGACGTTTTTGATTACAATAAACTATAACGGTTTATACTTTAACGAATTTTTACGGCTAAAGAATCCATAAAAAGTATATGTAATATCTCCGGATATCGCTTTATACTAAAAAAAACTTCAGTATTAAAAGTTCTGTTAATTCTCAAATCTGAAGCAATAAAAAATAAAACATTTATTTTGTAATAAGCGACTTTGAAAGTTACTTTAAAGTTTGCGGACACTTTTCGAAACTTTTAAATTACCTCGCCTTAACTTATTTTGAAGGGAAACAAAATCACGTTTTCCTTTTTAAAACAAAGTATAATAAACTGCGTACGGAAACGTAACGCGTTTTTTATTATCGCATTATATAAAATTCTGTACGTGCAATACTATAATAATGATTCCTTCTATTTGAGTACTATACGTTAAAAATTGAAACGATTTTATCGCGTTTTATTTATAATCAAACTGCCGATTACCACTGTAATTTTTTTGAAATTCCGGGAGTTTAAATTTAAAAATAAAAACATAATAAAATCCGTGAGATTTATTACGTAATGCACAACCGATATTGCAGCCAAGGTGGAGTCACAGAAGAAGAGGATTATTGGTAACTATTACGTAGGCCATTCTCCGCATATTCTGCGACTTTGCGGGGCCGTAACATTGATGCGGTGTGGTTGAGTATTTGTATTACGCTGCGTCGTTCTCCCTACCCCGTGCGGCCGAAACGTGGTGAGTGGCGGAGCCTAAGACCGATGGCGAACCTGAAGTTGGGATCCGCCTTTAGAGGCTAGGAGACCGGTCTCTTTTGGATCAGGCTCAGAAGCGGCTGGTCAGCTCCTAGCTTCCATGGCCTCCGGTCAGTGTACTCGATTACGGTGGTAGAGCCACGCAGCTGTTCCCTCTGCTGAATGGGCCGGATAACAGAAAATCGGCGTAAAGTTGAAGTGTTTTTGCTTCCGCGTTTCGTCCGGTGAATGAGGTGGCCGGTGGCCCTCACCCCTTCCTCCCTACCTCTCTCTACTCCCTCCTTCCTCGCCTCACCTCCCTACCCTTACCCCTTCCCTTTTCTAACCCCCCTCGCCCTTAGAATCTGGCAACGCATTTGCAAGTTCTATAATTTGCAAACATCCATGGGCGGTGGTGACTGCTTACTATCAGGCGGGCCGCCTGCTCGTCTGTCAGCCTATTCGATAAAAAAAAAGCTCGAGGGAGCTATTCTGAAAGACGTCGAGTAGGAAAATGTTCTCCGTATTCCAGCACGCCTTTTCTGGAGAGGGAGAGGGTTGTCGGAGGGCAGTCAGAAAAGTGGCCACGACTGGGCCAGCGCTGATGGTATCGCGGAAATATGAGAATGCGTCCCCGCAACTCTGCCTTTATACGGCGAAACATTGGTGAATATATATATATACCCAGAAACTATTTTTTTAACACCTCCTATCCTTTTCATTGTAGGTTTCATTATCGGATACCACAAGAAAATTGAAAAAATTTATAGCATCTTCTTTCTAACTTGACAAAAAAAATGTAATATGTAATAGTACTGCTACAGTACATTACGTACATATGTTTTTAAATTACATGGTATTAATGTTAAACACTTGACATCAAATCATCAATGTCACAGACAAAAAAACTACTGACAACCGCTTTTCCGATTTAATTTAAAATAACTAATGAAAAATTTCCAAAGTGTATAAGCCCTTGCGTATTAAATGTCTACAAAATGGAAAATCGATGTCAAATCATTTACTAAGTCAGTTCATTCTCGCCTAAGAATTTGGCTCACAAAATTTCATTACGCTAAAAGCAACGCACGAAATCGCTTCCATTTTAACCAAATTCTAAAACAGATTAAGATAAATCTTCATTCAGATAAGGATGCAAATTAAAATTATTACAAAGCTATATTATGGCATGCTATAGCCTAACTAACATTTCCAAAGCTTTTTATATTTCCTAGAACAAATACTTTCTCTTTGGCGTGACGTTTCAACTGAGTTTGGACGTTTTTATTCGTTACATTTTAATTGCTTGCATCCTTTGATAACGACATTTTCGGTCGGGGATCTTTGGCATGATCGGCTTACAGTCGTAATACCAAATGCAAACGCGATTGATTTTAAAAATGTCCTGTAACGTAAATACACACAATGCCGAGCTACATTATAGAGTATTAAATCGGGCAAAATATAATTACTAAGGCTAAAAACCAGAGCATTCTCGATACTGTCATTTAAGACCACTTGTCTTTTCTTACATCTAATTGAAGCCTTAAAGTACTTGGCCTACGTGTGGGTTTACTAATGCCGATAGGTGGTATGGCGAATAGGCGATATGTATTTATCATGCATTCCCTGAAATCATTGTTGTATTGAGGAATTACAAACCTAGTTAAAACTGATTGCATTATTACTCCAAGAATTAATTTGGCGTTACTATCGTGTTGCTAAAAATGTTACATACAGCGCAGAATCAACATCAACAACTCACCGGTTTTCTAAGAAATACACAATGTTTCTTTTTTTTTAGAGAATCCTAGAAGTAACACGAGTTTTCGATAAGTGAACAACCTGTTAACAAAATAAACGACTGTTTTTGTTAATATATCACCTTTCGCCAATATTATGTTAAGTTCTTTAATATTTATATGCTTCAATGTTTAATTCAATTTAACCCTTTTAATTCTGGTCCTGCTTATTATCACTTATTAATGCTTTCAAAATTTTGTTTTACAAGTTTATTTCTAGCCAATTAGAGACACAAAAGATCTTCCGATTAATGTTAGTTCTTCTTTGTTCTCAGTCATTGTGATAGTACAGGCCATCGTAAAGTGTAAAGGTGTTTCGATATTTCGTAAGCACAAAATATAATTTAATTTATATATATATTATTTATGTTATAAAATAACCGTTAGATTAATTTTTAAACAATGAAGATGATGCTATTCTTGCACTCCTTAAAACTGTTGATATTTATCCTTTCTCCGAAATGCATGGACTTATAAATAAATGTTAAAGCATTTAGATAAGAATTTGTTGTTTACTTCCTCATCCTCATCATATTTTGAAAATAAACAAAAACTAAAATCACTCCTAAGAAGCAACACCTATTAATGTTTTTTTTTCTTCAAAAATAAACGTCATATTTATCGTACACTTCAAGTATAAAGGTCATGAACCTTGATAAACGTCACATTTCTCAATATTAACAACTTTTAAAGACTATACGATTATACATTGACAAACTATCATCAGTCATTTTTTGCAGTTCTTAAGTGAGTTTTCGTAAAGTTTATTTTATGTTGTTTACAATGCATCTAAAATAAGACATACCAAAATAAACCTCTAGACACGGCGGAAGTGCAGCAGTCGCCTCAAACGCCACTAGACTGAAGACCACTGCTGTTTCTTTATTAGAGTGTGTTATGCTACTTGACAAAGCTTTTGGAATATATAATAAAGAAGAGACGGTTGAGAGCTTTTCACATTAAAAAGATAATCTGGTTTACTTGTTTATATAAAATATTTATATATAATAAAAATTGTTTAAATTTATTTCTTAAAAAATTAAAAAAGCTAAATATTTTACAGTGCATATCTGACTTATAGTCAGATATGCACTGTAAAAGCTCCTACAAATGTTTCTGCTGTAAATATTCAACATGTACTACGTACCTTACGTAGGTAATGTAAAAAAAAAATTGTAACGAATTAAGAATATCCTATTATATTTTTTTTAATGTCGGTAAAACGTGGTAAAATCTAATTATCTTTCAATTGTATATTTTATGTAGAAATTAAATAAACTAAGTCTATATGTCTATAAGTCTAAGTATATATGTTTAGCCGATTTAATCATTAATTCTTTGTTAATTGGGTCAAGATTTAATTTTTTTTATAGCGAATAACAAGTAACTATGATAAACTTATTTATTTGGTTTGTTTTACAACTTTTTTTCATTTGTTTAATTGATCCAAAGAAGCTCGCTCGAACCACCATTCCATTTTGTAACCACAATCGACGATAGATAACATGAGGTGCAGCATAAGAAGTGCTGACGTATCCGTCTCCTTGTACGCACCGGATCTTATCCCGGATGCGTACATAGGGTGTCATCATGGACAACCTGGGGAAAGATCCCCCACCAACCCCCAAATCGCACGCGAGGCTGCAGGACCAACAGCCGTTAATTCGAGACATTTTCCCGCACCAGCTGTCGACTGCGGTGCAGCCCTCGCGCTGTCAAATCTCTAGAAATAAAAATACGAGTATGTGTATCTATGATATCTCGAAAAAAATCGATCTCTTGTAAATTGGCCATCGTAGCCAAAATTAGTCACAACTATTCCTTTTTTTTTCTGGTAACTTTAAATTTAGAAAATTATAAATTAAAATACTCAAAATACGATGGTATTCTATTTATTCGGCGGCTATAGTTTGTTTTTCAGCTGGCAGCATGTGATTCGACGTGAGTGCAGTGACAGTAAAATTGAAAAACAATCGCGTGGACTCTTCCGGATTTCCCGACGGTATTAAAGCCGCCCTCAATATGCCAATGGCCTCGGTGTTAACTATAAAAAATTCAGTTTCGAATAAAATACTTTTAACAGAGGGAGCTTTAAAACAGTCTTGCGCTGAATGTCGTTAACTACTCTTTTGGTGCGTTATGAATTTATTACTAACAGATTTGCCAAATCGTGGCAGTTCAACTTTCACATTCAACGATGACCTATTTGGCGGAGTTGCTAAGCTATTGGCTTCGGCGACGCAGGTCGTGGGTCCGATTCCCACCCGGGACAAACATTTGTACCAACTACAGATACTTGTTCCAGATCTGGGCGTGTATGAGAAATTTACGTATGTAGAAAGCCCTTGTAACACAAGATATTTCTATCTTACAATGAGAGCAGTGTACATAAAATTAGATGTTTTTTAATGTACTCGAACAACACAAGCAAGGCTTTGGAACTGATTAAATTGTTACAACGGCAATCGACAATTTAAGAGAATAATTTAATGCACTTTAACAATCGTAGAGCCACGTTACCGCTGGCTGGCTCGAATCAGGTAAATACCATCACCTCACAGAAAATTGGCGTGAAGTATGTGTTTATAATTCTGTATCTCATCCGATGAGTGAAGTGGCTGGTGGCCCAAACTTCCTTTCCCCTCCCAAAAACTCCTATCTATAAGGTCGGCAATGCATTTGCGAGTCCATGGATGTCGCAAATGTCCATGACATCAGGTCAGCCTATTGGTCTAGATAGATTTTAATTTTTTTTTTCTAAATAAGGACAAAAAGAAACAATATGTTTTAAAGTATTGATTGAAAAATGTACGTGTAAATGTAAAAATCATTGTGATAAATAATGTAGATATTTTCATTATTTAACACAATTATCAGCGTATAATAACAAATGTAAGCGTATTTTTAACGCAACTGTAATTTTCGAGTAAGTTAAACATTTCGCAAGACAGGATAGTTCCATTATGCGACGGATATGAAAATATTTACACTTAAAAACTTGTTTTTGGTCGTGGTCGTTAACCTTAAACATAGTATTCATGGTGGAAATATACCATATATATAATATGCCTATAAGATAATTTTTACTGAATAAAGGGGGCAAACACGAAAATCTTATCCACGTTTGTATTTCTTTTTCCGAAAAAAAAATAACTGAAGGCGTATAGAAATGATGTTATTAACGGCATGGAAAAAAATTATAGAGTTGTGAAGGATTTGCAATTACTCTCAAATACAGTTGTTAACTTGTTTTTTTTTTAAATATATACGATCATAATAATTTGGTCTCTATTGTAAGCGTCCACTTTCAAAAAGTTTAATAAATTTTAAGATAAGCCTTGTCAATGAAACTGTTTAGTTGTCAGTATCATTTGTTGGACCTTTGTGTAACTATGTGTTTAAGACGCCATTTTTAGTAGAAGTAAAACACGTTTTTTTTTTCGTTTTTTCAATAACTGTCCAAAGCAATAGAATATAAAGTTTAAAAAGATGTTAAATTATTGAAATATATTATATAATTTTTTATCGGTGGTAGAGCCACGCATTTGTTCCCGCTGCTGAATGGGTAGGCTCGAACCGGAAGTACCACGACCTCACAGAAAATCGCCGTAAAGTGAAGTGTCTTGCTTCCGCGTTTGGTCCGGTGGGTGAGGTGGACGGTGGTTTTATAGTTAACCGAAGGTTCGATGTATCTTTCATATATTTGCTATATTAATAAATAATCTTCACTACATTTATCCGTAAAATATCAAATTCATATATTATAATCGAAAGTTTCAAAACATACAACATATGGAATGTTATGTTATCTTTTTACTGATTCAAAAGGGAGGAGTTTCTTTCTTCTAAAATATGTAAAAATAAGAGAATTATCTATTGGTAGGGCGATTTTCATATTGTTTTTTTTATTAAAAATGGCGATTCATTATATTTTTTAGTCGGCTTATTTCGATGTAAATTTTATTTTTATTGTACCTTAATTTCCAAGATATAACTCCCTTAAATCAATTGTACTTCGGCATTTCGTCTGGTGAGTGAGGTGACCGGTGGTCCACCCCTCCGTCCCACCTCCTTCCCACTCCCTCCCCCCAGTAAAAGTTCCCATCTTAGAAG
>DWHO01000171.1:0-24480 GCA_018247575.1 Eurytides lysithous rurik | reverse complement strand
AATTAAGAAAAGGTTCACAATAACAGTTTTCGTCATTAGAAATAAATAGATCGAGGATACGTCCCAGGTTGTTTTTATGAATGAATGTTTCCCTTTCTCCCTCTTTGTGAAGAAACGCTACGACTCCAATAAACAAAACACCACTAAAGCGAAAACACAAAGAGAGTTATTAATTTATTCAATGCTATTTCTTAGCACTATAAAATAGCAAAAAAAAAGGTAATTTAATTATGAATGATGATACCCAGCTGCGTCTGAAAAAGAGGGTTTTACTTTTGGCCCGTATATATATATATATGAATAACTCTACGTCACCTTGAAACGCACACATCGACAAATTTTGATAAATTAGTTGATGAGGTCAGGGAAAATGTTTCTTCTAACATCCTTTATTTAATCTTTATAAACAAGGTTAGTACAAAATGACTATCAGCCATCGTGATTTTGAGAGGCAGCAAATTCCACAGAAGAAGGGACTGAATGAAAAATGAAGATTGAGAGTGAAGTATAAAGAAATTCAAGAACTTTCTTTTAAGTTTAATTACATTTAACTGTAATATATATGTGCTCTTCCAATCCTGTCATACACAGCCTTATTCTTTTGCGTGTCACTCCGGGTTTTGCTAGTCTATAGAGCGTGACGCCCCTTTTTTATGATCTAATTATAGCTAAGTAGATGATCTACTAATTATAACCAGTGTTCAATCCCTTTCTTCTAATCGGCTTCATTGCGTTTAAACAGAGAAAAGCCTATAAGCTTAAAATTTGATAAGTTACATTCAGTGAACGCCCAAAATTCTAGCTTTTAGTATACCCTTAGACTTTTCAAATGGGACAAAACTATTTAGTAACTATTGATATACCTATCTTGCTACACTGTTACAGAAATACATTTGCAAGTCCCTTGATGTTGCAGGTGGGCCGCTTGCTAGTTTGTCAGCCTATGTCTGTTTTTAACACATCCAGTGATCTAGAGTCTGAACTAATAGTAGGAATTGAAAAATAGCGAGCATCTTCGTATTTCAGTAAAGATAAAAATCCGTAATGGGTCTGCGGGGGTCTATGCTAGAGAGACTTATGCTTAGCAGATGTAGCATAAGCGTTCCATGACATAATATATATAGGCAGTAGTTGACTTTTGTAAAACAAAAGTGCGGGGCAAAACATAGGGTATTACGTACTTAAAAAGTTGCAAAATTTTTGACACAACAGTTATTTCGGTTAGTTTTTTCATGGGTCTTCCATTCAATTCTTTTCTGATTCTGTATTTTCAAATCATCTCGTTGTGATATGTTTATTACAATGATTATGATTATCATTCTACGAATGAATTTCAATGTTTAATAATACTGAAATCTTTATTATTATTATATATATTATTTACTTTTCATCGAAGTTTCATTCACTTTACTAATTTTCAACTAAACATTCAAATTTTATCAAATAACCTTTCTCCAACCACTGCTACGCATTAGGCAGGCAAACTTTCGCTGTACTAATTGGTTTTATGCAATAAAAAAAATATAATTGGATAAATATAATTGGTTAAGATGAAAGTGTAAATCATGTTGTCGAGAGATCGGTATTACAAAGGTTCCGGGAAAAAAATGGAAATTCTCTTCGATTTAAATAGAGAATTGAAAGCTGAACCCTAATTGGACAATGTCGTTAGCTGTATTAGAAAATTCTAGGTACAAACTTTGTAACAGGTATTTTTATAAAGGGGACTGAAAAAATCTTGGCAACTTCGTCTTTTGAAAATTGGTACAGCTTCAAACACGATTGTCCTGAATTACTGGGTACATACGAGGTTTACTTCCTGCCATGTCACGTCAAACCAGTTTTGCTAAACCAGATCTGCTAGACCGGGTACATCAAACCAAGTTCGCTAAACCATATACTCCACATTAGACCACCTTACAGAAAATCGGAGTGAAGTGGAAGTATTTGTGCTTCCGAAATTCGTCCGGTAAAGAAGGTGGCCGAATGTCCAGCACTCACCAGCCCACCTAAAATTCCGTCTTATAGTTCGCCAACGCATTTGCAATATCAATTCTTTGATGATGGGAACGTCCACAAGCAGTGGTGATCAACTTGTTTGTTTGCCACCTACTCACAAAAAAAAATCCAGTGAATTATACTCACAGTATCCATTTAAATGGCACAGAGGCTATATACAAGCTTCTATAATGCTTTCACTGTTTATGTTTAACAGTATGTTGCTGACAGATGTGACACAAAGGAAGTTGTGATTAGGCGTAAGAATTTTAATAAAATTACGTGTAAATATTGAACGACTGACAGATAATTCAAAATTGCTTCAAGCCCGCTCGTTGTAATACCCAGTGACTCATAAGTTGTTTCCAATAAAGTATAAATATAAAGATAAGCCGTATAAATCGGAAGATTGAATAAGTTCATATTATAACAAATAAACAAAACGATTTAATTTCTGGCAATTCAATTTGTTAGATGGCTTAGTTTCTATGTTAAAATATTTGCCCCAGAAATTGTGTGTTCTCTCAAGGTATTGAATTTGTTAAAGAAATGAGATTCATGATAATTCGTGGATCATTTCACGTCTAATGGGTGTAAACAGTTACTAAGGCCATTCAATGTTGTGTGTATAACATTTTAATAACTTCTGTAAATACTTATAGAAGTTATTAAAATTTAATACACATACAAGCATATCAATACATGATATACCAATTATCCAGCAGTGGCCTCAACTCCATAGTTTTTTTCAGTATAACTCCGTGCCTAATAAATTGTATAGTCTTGGTTATTTGTTCGTCCGATACAACATGATGAGCAGGTCATATAGTTCATGCTACTGGTTTCATATATTTTATCATACCGCTTTATATTGAATTGTCATACCACTTCATATTTTAGTCATAATATTATACTTAACGTTTCTCGCATAAACTTTTTATGCTGCATACGCTTCAGAAAGCGCTCCATCAAGCGGTAGCCTTGTTGGGAAATAGACTAATTATTGCTTTTTACAGCTTCTGTAGCTAAATTGTGGCAGTAAGATGAAATTACTGTCTTAAATAAATTTTTTTTGACCAAAAACATCCTCATCTACAGTTTCTAGTAGCGGTTAAGGAAACTTATAGCAAAAAAACTAAAAAATGACCCAGTTTCTGAATAAAGAATTCGATAGAAGGTTTTGGTAACCTGGAAGCAGCATTTAAATAAAAACATACTTTAAATACTACTATAAACTATTTTGGTAACTTCCAAAAATCGTTCAAGTCGCTTTAGATAACGTACATCACAAAGGGTATATTGCTTATTACTTAAAAGAAGTAAGTTTTTACGGCCAAATTTGTGACTAGATTGGGCCATTGACCTACAATTTCGCAATACTCTATTACGATGTACTATCGTCTTATTATCTTTTATAGCGTGGGTTTGTATTTGTGATAAGTTAGAGCGACTGTTAGGACACCAACTGGAAATCGGCCAAACTATCGGATAAGCGTCGATGTAAATCTTATCTATCCTATTTAAAAACTTGAAGTTATTCTATTATTATCTTTCTGACAATTTGGTTCGCGTACATCAGCGTTATTTTATCTGTTATGAAGGTAACAGGGTTGAAATCGATTTTTGTTTTATATTTTAAGGAATCTTTGAATATTTGGTAATGTTGGATGAGATGTTATTTAAATGTACAATTATAATTATTAAACAATAATCAATAATAAATATTAACTAAGGTATTATACTATTACTTTTTTAAACAAATTTGACAATGAATTTTTAATGTTGGGCTAATAGTCGTTAAGACTATCGTACATAAGGTATTGGCTGTTTTTATTTTCATATTTAGCATTCTACAATTACTAATGGAGCACCTAACATAATTATTCTTTTGTAAATAAGAGGCTCTTGCCTAGCAAAGGTCTCTTATCTGCAAATGTTTTTATGGCATAGACTATTACATGGGCCAAGCGGAGTTTGGTAAACTGTCCATGCATTAGAAAAGTTATAACCGTCACTGAGATCTATGTTAATTTGTATCATATATTCAAATGTCAATTTTCAGATAATTCTCAACTTGTTCAAGTATGCGAATGAAAAAATTCATGTCACAGTTAATTCAAAATAAAACTAGCGTAATAAGCGACCATTGCACTTAGCCGGATAGCTGGGGGCCCCGTTACAACGCGTATGTCACTTAAAAATATAACGACCTCCCTTTCCCTCTATTCGCCTCTTCATTAAGATACACTAGTCGCTCTCAAAAGAGACATAATTATCAGAGGAAACCATAAAAGCGGAAAAATGAAATATGTTTTTTCCTGCAACGGCTCACTTTTTACAATATATGCTGGTTTGTTAAAAATTTTAAAAAGTACGTTTTTACGTCTGCGCGGCGAATTAATCGATAGATAAAGGATGAGAGGGAAGGAAAAGGAGAGAAAGCGGGAAGGGGGAGGATGGGAGGATGGAGTCGGAGGTAAGGAGGGGAGTGGGAGAAGGAACATGAGGCAGAGGGGGTTGGTCCGAAACGCAGAAGCAAAAACACTTCCACTTTACGCCAATTCTCTGCGAGGTCGTGGTACTGTGCCTACAGCACATTGGTATTGTAATGATCTTGCCAATAAACGGACGTGGTTATAGATCGTTGGAATCGTTTTATTGAATTACTGACACCACCAATGGCAACAATAAGCACAGTGGTGAACCCGACTTGATCCTTATCCGGGTTGAGCCGGCCCATTGAACAGTGGGCGCAGCTGCGTGGCTCATAATGTGTAACAACGGCGTGTTACACATCATGTGTTACAAAAGTATATTAAAAAAAAATGTTTAAATGATAACAAGCACATTTATGGAGTCCCGTGCTATATCTTCGTAGTTGAAGGTCGCAAACAATTAACACTTCTTTCTGGGCGTTTTCAGTGTTGAATAACACTGACTTGAGTTTTAAGAAAACATTCTTAAAACTCAAGTCAGTGTTATTTTATTATTTAAAATAATACATGTAAAACTACACTTTATGTTAACATGTTGTTTGTTTAAAAATTGACATTATTACTTAATTTCCTGTCCAATAGGCGTTGAGACACAACAGGATATAACAATTTTCCGCTTAACAGGTAAGGCGATATAAACCGTAAGACGAATATTTATTACTCATTCGGCCGAAAAAACAGAAAGACTGCTTAAAGAAGCCGTCTTGTGTATTCATAACATTCGTGCTTCCCTGTCTAAGATCTTACGTTTCTATTAACAAAACAGAGTTTGGGCATACGCTATTTTCTTCTAAATACACAATTTTACCTGGCACTTTTATAACGCTCTTCAATCAACTGATATTGGTGATATGAAAGCTAATTAGAAAAACGTGTAAGGCGACATAACTAATCGATTACAATGCAACTAAGAGCACTGCGAGTTGTAAATAAAAAGACAAAATAATTGCAGTATGCGAGAATCAAAATGATAAACTTTAACAATTTATTAAGAAATTGTTGAGTATTAAAAACACTCACCTGCGTCTTTTATTTTGTAAAATTGCTGATTGTTATCTTTGCGTCAATATCCACAATTATACAAAAACCACAACACTAAACAGTTCGCTTGGTGATACTTGAAAAGTACACGTTTAGACGCTTATACAAGAATATGTTTAATGGATAAAGATGAGAGACTGAGCTTTGAAGCTAAAAATGGGTCTGTTGGGTTTTTATACTTTGGATTGATATGTAATCGATATTTGCTCTGCATTTCTCTGCATATGTGATTTTCCGAAATTTATATTTGTGATAGTTTAACAAATAAATATAAAAACTGCCGCAGAAGTTTTACCATATTCCATAGACGTGCTTTAGATTTTAGAACTTGTAATTTGGAATCCTTTACAATATTTACAAAATCATCTTTATAAATATTGTAAAAGATTTATTCGAGCCTATTTCGCATAAAACAATTTTGACTTTACTATTACTTTTGACCTGAAACGTTCATGAAGTTATGTAAAATAACAGGTTTTGTGTCTTCCATTAAATAATGCAGCAATAGTAGATGTTCGAAACGCCGCCAATCCAAACTAAACGCGGTGCAATCTTGAAAAAAGTTAATTAAATAAATAAATCAAATTATTCGTATTTATGCTAATATTCAAAATTGTCAAAATGAAACTTGTTACGAGTTTAATTTTAACAATTAGTAATATTTGCTTAAATAAAAGAAATATTTATCAAACCCGATGTAATAGTTGAGGGAATTAAAAATGTGGTCGCATACTCTAGACATCTTCAACCGTTGGTGCTACACATCAGATATTTGTGATTTTTTTTCGAGTTTTTTTAGTTTGCCCCACGTATGCTCATACCACAACCCCAGTCTACTTGGATCTCGCAATGGGATATTGCACTTGGCAGCCGGTAAAAACTAACTTATCTTTATCGGCGGCGTGAAAAACGTTGTAATAGAACCTCGTTTCGAGATGCAACCTGTGTATCATGTCTGTGACGCCTCTGAAGTATAACAAGCAGGTGCGCCCTCAACTGTCGTTGGCTTCACTCGGTTACTGTGACATTTAAGTTGCGTTATATCGTAGGTGATGACTATACAGAGATATAGCTTCGCTATGGATTGATAAAAAGCTTGGTTAATAACAAGAAACAAATTCTGAATACGACTTATTTCATCTCGATAATAAAGATACCGGTAAAGACATATCATATATATATAAGGTAGGCTAACCTGACGGTAAGTGATCACCGCCGCTCATGGACTTTTGCAAATGCGTTGCCAGTCTTTAAGGGTAGGGGAATTTTTGAAAAAGGGAGGGAAGAAAGGAGGCGAAGAGTGGTAGGGATGGAGAGGTGGGAGGAAGGGAGTGGATGAAGGGCATGGGCAACCGGCCACCTCACTCACCGGACGAACCGCAGAAGCAAAAAAACGCTTCCACTTTACGCCGATTTTCTGTGAGGTCGTGGTACTTATCTCATTCGAGCCGTCCCATTCAGCAGCGGGAACAGCTGCGTGGCTCCACCACCGAAAAAACCTTATATCGTAAAGAAAATAAAGAAGCAATGGAAAAAATATAGTAACTTCTAACAGTCTAATAAAGCATTTTATAGTCCCTAGAAACACTTACTAGCTACATTGTATATTATATTTGCTTACTAGCTATATTGTATATACGTTCCTAGACAGAAGTATACGGGACGAAACGTGTAACAAAATAAACATGTAACAGTCTCCAAAACGGTTTCAATTTCACAAAATAGAATTATGTTGCATGGTATTTACTACAATAACTCGCTGTTTCATTAGTATTTAGCAAATTGTGCGTTAATTCTGTTCATTTTAACTAAGGATTCGACATTTGCAGCAGCTGCGTGTAAATGACTACCCCAATATAATACCGAGCGTGAAGAGTCGTTGACGTGCTTGCGCCTCCGCGGTCGGTCCGGACCGCACGTCGCGGTCTCCCGCGGTCGCACGCGCCGCCACTTTCGGTTCAAGAGCAGTTGAGAACAAATGGAGTGATGACTTCACTAGGTATTGCAGGCATGAGCATTGGACGTAGGCTAAAAGACTGCATATAAATTAGGCGTATTGACCTATATTCAAGTCAAAGTATATTCAAGTTTAAATTTCGACATAAGTTACTCCATATATTTGTTAAGGTAATTAACCTTATAAGGTTAGATAGCTTATAACTTGTGTGTTGTAACTAAACACATTCATCGCATTTTTTTTTGTAAATCTTGACATTGATGAAATGATGTTTGCTCTTCTAGCCCTACCTATGGTTTGTATAGAACTTTGTTACGGTATCAAAGTGGAAAGTAAGGCTGACTATTATTCGTTGACATCCAAAAGAACTGGGGATGTTACAGGCTTATTGTCAATTAGCAAGAGTGTGTACAGCTATCTCTCTCTCCTCTCATAAAACACAAAAGCTGTTTCTCTCTTTATAAAACGCAAAGACATGAATGACTTCACTTTAATCCGATTTTCTATAAGACCTTTTTTTCCATACGAGCTGATACACTTGTGATATTAAATACCGAAGCGAGTTAGTTCGTATGGTTTCTAGAATAAGCGATACGCTTTTCTTAAACCAAGCAGATGTAGAGTCTATCCAACTAGTGGAAAAGCGTTTTCGCGGATTCGGTATCTCGATGAAGCTTTAGAGAATTTCATAGACTAAAAGTCAGTTAACATAAGACATAAGAGCTTTTCTATAGCATCACAGTGTCGCATTATTGAACTACAATGTCCAAATCTGCTCGGATAGGATACATGTTTACCCAAAAAATACAGTAACATAAAGTTTTCAAATTCTAAAACATTGAAATTGCTCTCTAGTTCATAAATATAATCAGAAATCATTACCCTTTTAACCGGAATAAAGTAATACTTGAATATTAATGGTTGGTAGTAGAATTTGGCAATTCTGTAGATATTATCTCAGGCAGACTGCACTCTGCAAAATTCTTGCCATCACAAAAAGTTTATGAGTTTCTGCAAATCTAAATACTTTGAGAAACTTATAAAAACGCTCGTGCTTAAAACAGCATTTCTGCTATTTTATTGTATGATCAGGTACATGGACATAACGGCTTATCGCGATGGTTAAATAGGACACATATAACTTTGGAATTTATACATTTACCTGTCATGATCAAATTACCGAAATGAAATTACGAAACATGATCATGGAATTGTTGTTTTGTCATAAGTGCTTGAAATTTATTTTTACATTTGTCTAAATGATTGACACTTATGGTAGCAGATGTGTGAAAATATTTGATTGAAAAGTTTGGTAATGTTAATTGATACAGTAAGTACATATAAGTAAACATAATTCGACGGTAAAATTTTGTTAAAAATGTTCAACGAGTTTACTTAATAATAACTTACTAGGAGTTGCACACGCGCAACGAACTCTATTTTATTGAATAAGGTTAAAAAAAAAGTATAAACTATTCGAAATCAAACTTCAGATGAAATGTGTCGTGGGCTAAGTTTATGATTTTGAAGTCCTAATGTTTTACTCAATCCAAATCGACCAGTGGCGGTACCATACAAGCCCAAAAGCCCGGCTTGCCCTACTAAGTAGAAAAATTTATACATCTTAATTAGCACATAATTCCCGCAACGCTCAAATTTAAAAATAAATTATTCGAGAATTATGTGCTTATTAAGATTTATAAATTTTACTCCTTAGTAGGGCAAGCCAGGCTTTTGGGCTTGTATGGTAGTTCCGCCACTGGTTACAGTGAAGTAAAAAACGAGTGGTACAAAAGTCCGTCGCAGATATAGCGCGGCTGCTAATAGTAAAAGTGTATTTACACGCATTGCGCCACAACCCCTAATTAGCAAACAGCCGTGAACTCACGTCATCAGCTCACTCCGTTATCGAGCCATGGTGAGATTTAACTTCTTGGATCATTACTTATATTATACGTCAGGCTTTGTACTTTGTATTAGGTGATCTCTTAGTGTTTTTTTCCTCAATTTGCTAAGATAACTCTGTTACCCTTGGTCCCAAAAATCGCGTAATTAACAGCCTATGTTTTGTCCCACCTCTGGACAAAGGCCTATTCTGTATAGACGATATAAGGGTATAGACGCGGTGCTAGTATGAATTGGTACATTTCTTTCTTTCTAACTACGCAAGTTTCCTCACGATGATTTCCTTCGCTCCGTTAAGCAATTAAAATTGATAAAATTGCAGATTAACAAATCCATTGGTGCCGGTACGAGTATTAGAACTTAGATCGCTCGAGTAAGTTGAAATAAAGCAAGCGTCTGGACTCTTAGCACCTCAGATCTGTTGCAGCCTTGCTACGAGAAGGAAAGGCAAATGAACAGTCGTACTTTCAGTTTGAAGTAGCAAGATGTGGGTGCCAAAAATATATTTATTTTTCTGTCGCATTGTTATTTATAAATATTGGCATAGAATCGAAAAAATAATTATAAAAACAATCAACAAACAGTCAGTGAGGTATGAGGTGTGTTTTCCACGAAGATTGAAGTGAGATGATGATGATGCATTCTTGAATTATGAAATGAAGTGACAAAACGAGAGATTTATGCGTCTGATGTGAAGCGACACGCTTTTTCTCTTTTTTTATGGAAGAGGAGGAGGCAAACGAGCAATCGGCTCAACTAATGGTAAGCGATTACCGTTGCGATTAAATTGCGAATGGGTTGGGGTGATTGGCCATAGAATAACTGATAACATTACAAATAGCTGATGACCGCTTGGGCGCAGTTGTTAAGTTCTGGAGTCGCGGGGCTTGGATTCGATTCCCACCCGGGGCAAATAATTGTACGAATTACAGATAACTGTACCGTATCTAGACGTTTAATTTACGTATTTAAAACGCCCTTATGACACATGATGTTTCTGTCTTAAAATAGGGGCAGCTTATTTTATAGGAATCAAACCCAACTCGTGGGAACGAGCATTCCTACAGGTGCGGTGCCCGATGAAGCTTTATAGAGCCGCATAGGCTGAAAGCGCAAACTTCATTCGAATAAAAGTTTATAGGAAAAAAAGGTTTATTCGGTGGTTGGGACCACCACCCCAGCCTTATACTGCAAACGTTCTACCTTTACGTTATATTCTTTTCTATTTATATCAAAAGCCTTTTACGCTCCGTCTATCACAAAACAACCATATTTTATTAGCAGTATCTCGACAAAAATTGAACACTTGCTTTTAAATCCTACTTACATTTTCGCTTTCTCTCTTTTAGTACGGATTTATTTAAAAACTTTTATGCCCCTGCGACGGACAGACAACTAGAGGTAATTATAAAGATTTTTTTAAAACAGCAACAGCAAACAGCAATAAAGACAAGTTGAATTAACCATATATGTAACATCATCAGTCATAAACAAACGTCGGGCAGTTGTTTGCGATCAACGCATGCTTCTTATATTCAGATGACGAAGTTACGGTGGACAATTACCGTAACCTCGCCCAAGTACTTAAGTAGTAATATTATAATAGTAGTATTTAATAGTAGTAGTAAGCAGATGTCGAGTCTCATTTGTCAAATGTACTCAAAGGGCTAAGCTAATTTACAGATTCTCTCGTATTTTTTTCTGTCCCATGAAAAAACACGGTCTCCGTAAAGGGTTTTAAACGTGATAAACTTATAAACTCGCCATTTAACTCGTAAATTGATTTTGTTTTAAAAACTTTTAATTTTTTGTTTGTCGCTGCATGAACCAACGGTAAAAAATGAAATTAACCTTTTGATATTTGTACATATTGAGCTACGGATTGAATACTTCACATACAAAGTTGTCAAATGCAAATATGTCAGTACGTTGGATTAACTAATAAAGTTGTAGAGGCAATAAAGTGGAAAAACAGCGAAGTAAAGACATTCGTTAAATAATAAGTAGTATTAGTACGTAATAACGGCATAGTCGTGCCCACAATATGGAGATAATATGATAATTTAAAACGTTACATGTACAATATAAATAGAACTTTAGCTTTTGATCACGCCTGCGTCCAAAATCTCGCAAACTGTTCAGGTACTTTTTACCATATTTGCTTACCTATCTCGGATAAGATACCTGAAAGTTATTTATTTTAAAAATGCTTGTCAATACGCCAGCCAACATTCGGACACTGCGATTCCGCGCTGGGTTATATTTAGCCGAGTTTGTTTTGCGGCCCAATGTTTACAATGGTAGTTTATTTCTTAGAGACAAATGTAGCTGGTTTGGTTCGAAGGGTATTCGAGGGGTTTGTTTTTGCGGGAGTCTTCCCAGATACACAAAACACACAGACACACTCATCGTGTCCAATGTACTTATGTATGTATGTCTTTATAAACCTAACATAGTTTTATGAAGTTCTCACGTCCCGGTCCCCTGATTGGGAGAGAATGCCTCAAGGCAGCAGCCCTTTGAAACCCTTTTTTAAAGGTAATTGCAATAGAGAATAAATTAATTAATAAGTGTGTCTATATAAAAGAGTATGTTCCTACTCCTAAAATAAATACTCCACTGTGAATAACGCCTTAAAAGGGAGTCTTCTTAAATGTCTTGAAGTTTTAATTTACCTTAGAACGATTTTAACGTTATATAGGTTTAAAACGTTCCCGCCGGCGGCTGAATTCTTCGTCTTCGGCATCTGACGGCTCTGTAAAATCAATTTTGTCTCATCGGGCGGCGCCGTTTGCACGTAATCGCATATCTCGAACAACACTAACAAATTTGTGTTTAAGCCGCTTAAATAGTTTTCAGTCCATTTGCAAAACTTTTGTTCTTTTTATTAGCAAAAAATAAACATAATCAATGTTTATTTTTTCTCTTTCATTGTACCATTAATGGTACCTGCCGCCCGATGGGACAATTGTGTATGTCCCATAAACGGTACAAGCCGACCGATGGAACAGTCCTCAATGTACCATTAATGGTACATGCCGGCGGGAACGTGTTAAATGTAATTAAAATCAAAGGATGGAGTGTGTTTTTTCTCTTTCAATGGGATAAATAGTAAAATATTAGTATTCCCACGGTGTTTTTCTTATTGATTGTTCTATTTAACAATGTATGCGAATGTCTGTAGTCGATTGAAGTCGTGTTGTCGTGAGATAGATGTTACACAATGTACAATGTGATGGAAAATTCGTACTTATGGAGATTTTCTTACGCTAGCAACTGATTCTCTGTTATATTAGGTAAACTAAGTAACTCTTCGTGGTGGTGAGCTTTTGCAGATACCTGATGACCCGTTTTGCGCAATTGCTAACCTACCGGCAGCAGCGTCGCAGGTCGTGGGTTGGATTCCTACCCGGCACAAATATTTGTATGAACTACAGATCTGTGTGTGTGTGGAATTTATATTTGTAAAACGCCCTGTTCTGACATAAATTTATGTCAGCCAGTCAAGAACGAAGAATTCCACAGTTTTCGGCTTCCACTCTCGCCTCGGTTTAACTCATTTTTTTTATTTAACACGGTATTTTCTCCAATGTCGACCCAGTTTACTTACAAAAAACACATTCAAATCCAACATTCAGATCTTACAGAACAGATGAAACTTACAAATTTTCGCATTTATATTATTTAATAATGTATACGGAACCCATCGCGCCCACTTAGCATTCTCTCATTTATTCGCGTAATCTCGCAGCCGTGCGGCAACACGTGGGCGTGTCTAAAGTATTACTCAGCACTCCAGGAAAGCAATTGCACTTATAAAACAAACAGACGTTCCTCGTGATATGTTTTAATTGATAAGAATCGTTGGGTAACTCGATAATTTCAACTGTCGTATGTGTTGTAATTAAAATATTCATGTTCAAAGTATTGCGTCCTTGGTACTATGTTAAGGCTGTTGTGTTAACTCAGCTTAGGTAAAGGAGAGTGGGATAGGAGTATGGGCTACATAACTTGCGAATAAGTTATAACAGATACGGTTGAATCCTCACATTTGAGTAAATTCATTTTTTCCTGTCCTGTAAAATGTGCGAGAGAATTTAATAGCTTATCTAATAAAATATAAACGATAAAACCTTGTTTTAAACCCAATTTTGAATTTCGAATAGATAACATAAATGCATAAAGGTTTTTGAGTATGAATAACTATAGTATTTGCCGGTACTTTCCTATCTAAAATCTATCCATGATGGTAGTTTCAGTAACATGTTTATAGATTTTTGTCCCGTTATTGTCTGTTTTTTTTATAATAAAATTTGAATAATAATTAAAATATTTTACAACACTTTTTATTAAAAGTACATTAAGTAATTTATTTAAATTTGTTACTGTCGACAAATTGTATTGCTTGTGATTATGAAAAATATAAATCGTGGTAAATGTTTATACGTTACATAGTGCTGTTCATTGCAAAATCAAAATACAAAAATACATACGACCGGTTCTTATTTCTAAGGCGAATTAAGTGATTGGTGTATTAAACTGGAAAAAACCTAAACTTATACATTGAAGTCAAAGTCAAAAATTCTTTATTCAAAATTGGATTGATTTACAATCACTTTTTGACGTCATTTAATTCTACTACCTGTTCGGAAAAAAGTACCTCGGTCCTGAGAAGAACAGGCGAAAGAAACTCAGCAAGCTAAGCAAAACTCAGCGTTATAAGAACGTTTCGAATACAAAAATTTCACACGGACAAATGCTCACATCCAGAACAATTATCTGTAGTTATTAATTAATTAATTATCATACAAATATTTCTCCCAGGTGGTAATCGAACTCACGACCTGCGACGCCGAAACCAACAGCCTAAAAACTGCGCCAAACGGAATCAAATTTTATTATATAAATACGCGATTACCATCAGGCGTAGCTAATTAGTTAAACTTACTTATTAGGTACGCTTTTTTGAACCTGGTTGGTTGCCTCACAATATACACTTTGTAATGTATTGTTCATTCGACAAAATCTTAATAATTTTATAAAAATAGTGAATACTAGAAATAAAAATAAGCTTGTAACACCTCGATTTCGTCTCCAAAAGGTAAACAAATCCTTTGTATACGTATATTTAATAAAATTCTACAAAATATCTTAGATCTACCACTCGGCCTTTTTAAAACTAAAATTAAGAACATTTTGTTGCTTAAAACTTATTATACTGTTCAGGAGTTTCTAGTAGATCAAAATACGTGGAACTTAATTGATTGATTCATATATGGGATAGCTATTACACTGTATTAAGACTTAACATACATCTAACAGTATTTAAAAGTGCAACTGTTGAGTGTCTCGCCGGCTCTTCTCAACAGGACTCCATTCCGAGCCGGTAGTAGCTTTCTCACTAATAAAATGTAAACATGACGATTCAAAAGTGCTAGTAAGGCCTTATTTGAATAAATGTAATTGATTTGATTTGAACTAAACTAACGATAACTAAATTCAGATGTTAAATAAAAATTTTCAATCAGGATGTTTTAATTATGCATCAGATATCTATGTCCAAAAGATTCAACTCATGGCAAAATGGACTTAACCAAAAGTCTTATAAATTAATTGTTTAGGAATCATGTAATGCTTCATTCTAAATTATGCATTTTTTAATATATGTAGTTGGCTATCGATATATAACAAGAAATTTAATGTGTCGTATTAAGTCTAATATTCCCAAGGGAGTTATACTGGAATATATATATGAGTTATACCGGAAGTTATGCAGGAGACATTGTAGGTATATCATAGGTTTTAATTACATTACACTTCAATCGATATAATAGTGATTCAATTAAACAAGAATAGTGGGAAACTGACTGACTAAGTGACAGGCATACGTACATAGAAATTAAAGATCTTAGTATTCTTCTTAATTCTGGGAAACAAATGGAGGCTCGTCTCTACGTTTCATCTCCTCACTAATCACTCATAAATGTTACACCTTTAAAGTTGAACTTTAATTAATACTTAATCATAGTTGTTAAGCTGAGTTATTACAACCACTGATTAACTCAATCTGTTGCGGATTTAACCCACATCAAAGAAGTGGCAATCGTTAAGATTAAAGTAAAGTGAGTTAGAGGGAAACAAGCCATTGCTCTCTAAGTTTAAAGAGATGCCGCTAAGTGCACAATTTCCCCCACCCCGTCAGTTCGCGTTTGGCTTTCATAGGAGATAGACGTTCGACTCGGCGGCGAAAAGTTCGAAATGGTTACGCATTTCGTACTCTTAGCATTGTCGATAATAAATTTCCGTATTTCTCGTATACGTCTTCGCCCCGTAGGCGTGTAGTCATGTTGTTAGAATATTTATCTATACAATTTATTTTTGAAAGGCTTTTTATCACCTACCTCTTAATTTGTTTTTTTTTTATTTAATCAAAAATAAAACATATTATCATCAATCGGTTGTTTTCTTACATGCATACTCATTACTTTTCCCCGTACCCATTTAGGGAATTTGGGTCTATTTGGGTTCCTTCTGTTTCTACAATTCAAATCATATGTTTTTTAAATAAATAACGGCAATCAAATCCACCCGAATAAAGTCGCGGGTAAAACCTAATAGTTTTATCTAGAATTTTGTTTTTTTTTATAGAATAGGCGGACAAACATCAAAGCGCCTTTTCGCCTGAGAGAAAGCAGTAACCACTGCCCACAGACATTTACAACGTCGTTGGTTTTGCAAATGTGTTACCCGCCTTGAAGGTGAGAATTTTTGGAAGAGAAAGGGAAAAAGAGGGGTAAAGGGTAGGGAGAGGCATGAGGAAGGACCCACCAGCCATGACACTCGCCGATAAAATGCAAAAGTATAAACATTTCCACTTAGTCCGATTTTCTGTAAGGTCTTGGTACTTATCCTTTTCGAGCCAGCCAGGAAGCTGTTTCCAGGAAAAAAGATTAACCACCTTTTTTTAACATATTGGGCTCATGGTGGAGAATAAAATCTTGTAGACTTATTAAAGAAATTTACGCAAAACTAACATACAAAAAACTATATAACTACACAGGTATATATATATTATTTGGCATTTAAGAATAACAAATGAAACAAGAACCAATGACAAAATATAACTTATACCTTACTCCTACATAAATAAGAAGGACATGCGAAAATCTTGCACACACTATTATAAGCTAGATAACTCCTCTGTCTTACGTGCCCTCTATAATTAGGCAGAAATTACTGTGAATATTTTTTAAATAACGCTGATTGAGACGCACCATAATTTTGTATAACAAAAATGGTAGACGACCAAACATTTTAAAGCGACAATACAAATCAAATCAAAGTGACATTTTTATAGATATAAATGCTTGTTCGTTGCAACATATGCCAGTTTTTTGGACTGGTACCGGATATATTCACGGTTTATTTCATGCACGATCTAAGTCGGAATGCTTTAAAACGCCGAAGAGCACGCTTGCCGCTATTTTTAAGCAAGCTTCTTATCAGACAGTAGGTGTATCAATTTATCTTCAATGTACATTCAACTAAAGGTATTGCCGTATTGCTAATAAAATAAAATCCCAAGTATAAATAGTTAAGTATCATGATACTTTTCTGCTCAAACCATCTTACTTGGGCAGATATGCGGCGGTACTAAGGAATAAAATTTATTTTTAAATTTGAGCGTTGCTGGAATTATCTGCTAATTAAGATTTATAAATGTTTGTACGGTAGTACCGCCACCGCTTGTGCATTATAAGCTATCACGTGTGTCCGTGCCGTCTAATAAACATCGGCAAATTTTTCAATTGTGCTACAAGTATTCCATATCAGCAACAATGTAGTTGTAGAGTCGGAATAATCGAGCTGTTATAGACGGAAAAAGATTAATGGGAACAAAGCGTTGCGGCAATAAATTGGCTGCATCCGCGACCAACGACGCTCTTGAAGTGGGTTCTAACGCATCAATGTCGTGATGCATTTGATAACGTGCGAAAATTGCTTCGGGGCATTAGTGACCTCGGCCGCAGCAAATTCACAACTTCACGCCTTTTATCTCTGACGGAGTGGACAAATGAATATTTTTTTTATTGAACTTAGTAACTAGATGAATTTAGCTGTTACCTTAACAATATTTAGAAATAACTGAACGCTTTAATACTTTCCTTGGCTCTGCTCTAGCAAGATATATGAAGTAATAAGTATTTAAGTCATATAACTTTTCAAAAAATAACTGTTACTATTTAGCTATAGAAATGATAAAGACGACACCTTACTGTCTTAGGTAATAACAAATTGAAAATGAAGGAAATCGTAGTAATGTCCTACTTGTTCCACCACTAAAAGATGCAACTCTACCACAACAAACGACTCTACACATTAATTCCTCGAGTCAGTTATATATTAATAATACAGATGAATAAAAATTATTTAGAAAACAATACTATTGACGGGCTATTTAATTTATATTTATTTTATTTATATTTTATTGCAATACCTCATAAATAATAACTACAAAGGGCGGACTTATGCAATTGGGCATTCTCTCCCAGTCAACCCCCGGATGACTGACTGGGAGAGAATGCCCAAAACTGAATTGCGTGGAGAAATCTGTGACTGGTGCAATAATGAAAACAACAATGCTAAATGCTAATTAAACAAATGATATTAAAAATTTTGAATAGATAGAATAGAAATAAATAAAATATAATACATAAATATGAATATATACAATATATACAAACATGTACATTAAACCATAGACGCGCGCACACACACACGCACACGCATGCACACACATACACACATCTACTAATTATTATCAGAAACAGGGAAAACAATCATTACATTGGACAATATTCTTTTCCAAATAAAACTTACGCACAGGGTGTTTGAATGAAGCTCCGTTCGATGCTCTTCGTATATCTTCAGGTAAAAAGTTCCAGAGCAGTGTAGCCTGAATAGTGAAAGAGTTAGCAAACAAGGAGGATGTATAACGAGGAATATTAAGTTTTAAATTAGATGAAAAACGGAGTGGTCTTTCATAACTCAACTTAATGAATATATTATAATTATATCGTTACAATCCCTTAAAAATACAATGCTTACAAATATTACATATTTACATTAAGATGCGACCCTTAAATATTTATATACTTAAATGTTGACTAAAATATTTATATACTTACATTTATTGTTTATTTGTGCTCCTGGAATCCAAAACTAACCTGCGGTAGATATCTAGAACATTTACTGGTTTACCTTATCGACTCTACGGAAATTCTTTATAAAACGTATTAAATAAAAATTAAATTAAATAATTTTGATTCGTTTAAAAATTGTAGAACAGAGATCTCTTGTGCTAGAGGAGCGTTTTCCGTTCAAAATCTTAACCCGGACAAACGCCCGTATCCGAAACAATTGCATAATGTACTCAGTTGAATACTGTAGCTGATGCAAATAATTTCCTCGGGTGGTAATCGAACCCACTACTCGGACCGCTGAGGCCAATAACTTAACAGCTGCATGAAACGGATCGTCAAACTCAACAAAGATCAACCCTTGTCTTACTCTCATTTTCTGTACATAATTACAATTTGAATTTATTGTTAAACGTCCCTGATCTCGACGTCTTTGAAACTTTCAAGCAAACTCGAAACTTTTCCCGTTAACTTAGCTTATTCCTCACTGCTGATTTAAAGTTTCGCTCTTCTTAGTCTTCGCTCAGACTAATTTTAAAACCACCGTAAGCCGAAGTGTAATTTAATCCGCCGATGATGCAACAATAACTTGATCTTACCGCGGTCAGAGCAGGAGCTGGCACTTTTTTTTTGACAAAAAATGTTTCCCGCGTACAGTATAACCAAATTAAAAACTCATGAAGCTACGTCATCGAGCATTGCTAAGGCTAATATAATAAGTATACTAGTTCTCATTCCGACCGACATTATGCTTTACAAGCCGGTGCAAAAAAAAAAAAAAGATGTACATTAAAGAGCCGTTCTTAATTGCAAATAGATCTTTTTATAAGAGTCACTTTTTCAACTATTTCTCAACTTCATCGAACTCGAACGTTCATATCGTGTTAAAATTTATTTAGCGAAGAAAATAGAGCTCCTACTTAATTAGGGGAAACGACACTGCGGTTTTTTATTATTAAACGGGAAGCATTTAAGAGAGAAATAATCTATCGACATGGACATTTACAACTTCAAGTTGCAAATGCGTTGTCAGCCTTTGTATCCAGGTAAGAAAAAGGGGGAGAGAGGGAAGAGGAAGGAAGAGGTTGGGTCACCGGCCACCTCGCCGGATGAAACGCGGAGGAAAAAAGACTTTATGCCTATTTTCTGTAAAGACGTAGTACTTATAGAGTCCAAGCCTGACCCCGGTACTGGTGAATGAACATTCAGCTGTTGCGGGCTCTATCACCGTGAAACCATCCTACCTTCCTTAATTTTTCAGCTAATCTTCGAAAATCAAAACTTCAGTTTTTAATTAAAGAAAAGAAACAGATAGACAGAGAAATCTATCTATGTAAGATTACTTTAAGAAACAAACAAAATTATAAAAAACAGAATTTCTAGTACATTCTGTAATATTGTTATAAATATGTTGTTCATTCTGTGATAATGTTATAATGTTCATAAAGGTGAAAAATAATCATAATGCATATCTTGCAGCCTTTGGTAACTTGGTCACTTGGTTACCATCCAATTTGGGAATTGCACGCAGAGGTCACCCGGTCGAAGATCCCTCTGTGAGACCTCCGTTTTATCAATAAAGGCGACAATGAACGTCAATCATCATTCCACTTGCTACAATGTAGCACCGCCGGCGTGGAATTCTAAACAAATCGAGTTATCTGATTACATTGTTTAGACACGCCGTCACATATGTATAAATAATTTTAATAGACAAAGTAATTATACAAATTCCTCACTTATTAAGGGTTGAAACAGTTGTAGTAGCGTCTTGAACTCACACGCCTGACTCCGCATGAATATTCCGCACGGAATATTTCCATGATCATTTATTAATATATAAAAATTATATATATATAAACACTTATAACGACTTTATACCTAATTCCTTCGTAGACCCCGTAGACTGTACGAGCGATGTCACGTATCTTTACGCATCCGGCCATATTTTTGAATACTCAAATGATACGGAAGTTTACTTATTCCGAAAAATTTTTATTCAGTTTCTCACTTGCGCACTAGAGAACATTGATGAGGATATCTTTATAAACTTTCCTTATAGGCACTACAGCATCATAATTCGCAGTTGTTTTCAGTTCCCCGCCAATCTTCCACGGAATGGAACAGAAACTTTGCATTTGTTTTACTAGGATGCTCTTAAGTATTGTTACTGATTGTACAAGTGCATGTTATAACCTCAAGCTTTCGAATTGCCAATTCGCAGTTTGCTTTTATTTGTTTGAACCAACGTTTAGTACATATATTTGTTTTTGTTTGATTCAACGTTCAGTAGATATATATGACTATAAAACACAACTACCAAATAAACCCTTTGACAAACTACGGACTTTTTTAATGAATGTTTGAACCAACATCCAATACATATACCCGTCCGTAAAACGCTGCTATACTAAATAAACCCAATTGACAAACTACGTCCATTTTTGATTAATGTAAAAGTAAACCGATATTGGAGAGATGTTTTTCAATGGTTAACAAGTGTCTGTGATATCTTTTAATGTATTATACGAGTATATCTTTTTATATGTTAGTATAAAGCGAAAAGGTAAGTGAGGAGGATTGCTTGCGTATTCATTATTTAATATTCCGTTATTTTCTTGGTTTTTCTACTGCTGTGTTGAATGAATACGTCAGTTGTATGGTAGACCTCGACAGAGGAAAATTCATCAACAACTCAATCTAATGAAATTACTTTATAGGTACAAACATCACTACAGTATACTGTATACTGTACTGTACTACTGTACGTACTGTAATAGAAATTGAAATAAAGAGATCATATACTTATCAATTCTTTTAAACGTTCTGTCCGAGATGTAGTTTACGCTCTGTTTACCATAATTTTTCAAAAAAGGAAACTTGATTTCTTTATCTTTGAAAGATCTTATACTTACCTACGTCTAACTTTTGCATTTTTTATGCTATAGTTAAAGAAACGGATTTTTTCACAAACGTTCTCAAAGAAACATTTATTCGTTTCAAATTTAGCGAGAAATAGTTGACAACGCAGGGACGTGTAAATAGTTGTTTAACAGTACACTTAATAACACAATTACTTTTAAAATAATTAAAAAATACCAATCAAAATTAAGCACTCTATGTCGTTTTAATAACATTTGATACACCGTGTGACTGTTTTAAAAATATTCCTTAGTTACCCAAAAAAGGTAAGGATATATTAAAACGTGTTAGTCACAACTACATATAATACAAAAGAGATCGGATATGGATGTGCACTGTAAATAAAAAAAAATTATTAACACGAAAAATCTGTTTGATTAGCAACTATCAAGATTTCGATTCAACGAAAGGACCCTGCAACGTTATTTGCAACATTGTTTGCAACCGCTTGGATCTGTTGCTCTAATCTATTGATCGTTAGAAGCAATTCACGCTCCCTACACAAATTGGCGCGGATGAGGATCTGAAGGGGCTGTTCTGATTGCTAGATAAACGATTCCGTGTCGTCGTCACGTGGTTAGACGTGTTATCTGAGATCACTAGAATAGCAAATAGAGCCGTGACTCTCATTAAATTTTCTGTGCAAGGGGTGCGGTTTCATTTGTGCTACGTTTACATCAACAAATTATCTCGCGCCAAATTTGTGGGTTTTTTTTTCGGGATAAGGAGGTAAACGAGTAAGCGGATCACCTGATGGTAAGTGAACGCCGCCGGCCCTTAATATGGGAGTATGCTCTCTTCTTGAAGCTCCCAATGTCGTAACGGTCCGGAAATACCGCCGGCGACAACCGATTCCACGGTTTGATAGCGCGTGGGAAAGTTCCGAGCAAAGCGCACGGTGGTAGATTGCCAGCCATTCAGATGGTATGAATGGTACCTGGAGGTAGGTCGCGTTGTTCGAAGGCGGAGCTCAGCAGCTGGGATTCATCCGAACTATTCCTCAGAGCAGGTTCTCTTCTATACAGTACGGTACAATACGGTAGAATACGCAGAGAGACGAAACGTCTCTCCGCAGAGCCAAAGGATCAAGCTGATCGGAAAGAACGTGGTCATTGACGATTCGGGCAGCTCTGTTTTGGTGTGTGGACAGGAGCTGGTATTGTGGTGTACCAACCCAGAGGTGAGAGGAGTATTCCATATGCAGCCACACTTGTGCCTTATAAAGTTGAGAGAGCCGACCCGAAGTACTGTCTTTCTGGACTGAGGACAGCGAGCTTTTTGAGAGCCAACTTATAATAATAATAATATCATGGGACAATTCACACATTGCCATCTGATCCCAAACTAGGCAGAACCTGTACTATGGTGATCAAACAACTGATATACATACTTATATATTTTTAAATATATACTTTTATAGATAATTGACACCCAGACACAGAACAAATACTTATGCTCATCGCACAAGTATTTTGTCCTAGGTGGGAATCGAACCCACGACCTTTGGTTTTGCAGTCAGGAGCACTAACCACTACACCAGAGGGCCAGTCCAGACTTAGCTTTCCCTTCCAAATGACCGCGGAACTGAACGTCACCTGCCCAAGGAGAGTGTCCTCGAACTAGTAATCCAATTTGTTTCAGCTTTGCAGATAAAATATCTTTATTTTATTTAATTATCTCTTAAACAAATGAGTTATCGCAATGTAACTATTCCGACCTTATTAAATAAGTGCGCAGTGGAACTAGACTTAACACCATGTTTGCATGATATGGAAATATATAGGCCCATATCACTGAAAAAAATTTATTTTATGTCTACGTGTGTTTATGCAATGTTAGTAGGTGTAAAATTTTTATTTTACACCTAATAACATTACATAAAAGTAAAAAAAAAACAATTGTCAGCGTTATTTCTTAGAAAATTTGTTCAGTGTGGTAATATTTGATATGTCGGATGCATAATATAACAATTTTCACACTGGTAAATAATTTCCCTCCTTTTCTTTTCCTGCAAAGAAAAAATGCAACGCATCGTTGCACCCAAGTGTGTAACAGTTATCAGTAAGTGATGTATTATTTGTGTTTATTTGGATTCAATACTGAACACAGCTGCGTAGATATACGCTCCGGTGATAGTGACCAGGAAAATTGAGCGTATATATGTATGTATATACGCTTATGATGCAATTGGGTTAATAACCTCAGCAGGTTGAAACTTGTGTAACTAATTGCGAACTCGCACTGGGTTGCAAGCCTGACGGTGTTCTACAAGTCCCTTATAAATTCTTAATTTCTCAGTCAGCGGTTTCAATCAGTATTATATAACTTATGTTTTATTATAAAGAAAACACCAACTTTATTCCTTAAGATTTTATTTAAATTTTTTATAGAGAAAGCGGGTAAAAACGAGTGGCTCACGATATGATAATCAATAACCGCAGCCCAAAGACATTTGAAACTTCGGACGTTTTGAAAATGGGTTAGCGGCCTTTAACACTTCGAATTTACGCCGATTTTCTGTGAGGACGTGGTGCTTGTCCTGTTACAGCCGGCCACTTCGACAGCAGTGGGAGTTGCTGTGTGACTCTACCATCTCTCTATCATTTATATTATATTTCAAGGTATCTAAATATACGCTGTAGTTTTTATTCTGATATACCTAGATCTTACTACTTAATTCCTTTATTTGTAATATACCCAGTAAGCTCCAGTGGGACTCCCATATTTCAACACTCACGGGTAAACTCAGCGCAGCCGTCTTTGCAGTGAGGAAAGTAATACAGTAAACTGATGTTAATACAGCTCTACTAGTTTAGTTCAGTTATAGTATTCTGTCTTACGGTATCCGATTGTGGAGTAGTGCTGCTTAGATAAATTCAGTATTAATTCTTAAAAAAAAACATTCAAGCTACTTATAACCAGAGCATTCGAGATACCCTGCGAGATGTTTGATAACAAAGTT
>DWHO01000170.1:0-24491 GCA_018247575.1 Eurytides lysithous rurik | reverse complement strand
AAACGAACAATGAATTACAATCAAGCTTACCTACTGCGCAAAAATTGGTTACGTCCAAAACTTCTCTATTTAACTGCCGATGAAAGAAGAGAGAGATAAAAAGTTGGATTAACATAAATAATTGGTTATTATAGTCCTTTTGTTAATACAATACAATAAAATAAAATTGTAAGTACTCGCATCGATACGAGTACTTTTGTCCGATACCTACTTGGTACTCGATTGTAAAGTATCGATGCCAAAAGTACTTGGTATCGAAAGAAAAGTATCGAGTAAGTACTTGTATTTACTCGTATCGTTTCATCCCTAGTAAAGTATACTCCCGATCAGAGGTAGCGGATTTAAATCATAGTGTTATCATTTTTGAATTTCAATACGAGATTTGTATTTCAGTTTGATCGTCTTATTTTATTGTAAGTGTTGTACCATCTGCCCTTGAGTTGTGTTATCAAAATCATTGTTTCCCATTTGAATTTAATTACAAATTTATTATGAGATCAACAAATTGTTGATTCCACTGATTGTTTCCATCTGTATCTTAGGGTTTTAAAGACATAAAACTTTTTTTTTACAATCACTTTCCATTTTGATTGCGATTCAATAACGGTTAAAATATATGAATTTTGCCTGTTGAAAATCAACCATGTATAAAATTCAAGATAAATAGATAGGGTAAAGTTAAAATCCAATCGACTCTATACTATAATTTATCAGAAAAAAACAATCCCCTTCTGTGAGATACATCTAATCAGGAGAAATAGCGTGATTAACAAAAAAGTTCTCCTGAACAAAAAGTTTGGGGCTTATTAAAAAAACATTATACCCTCCAATAATTACATACACCCACATTCAAACGCTCCAATCCCATTAATACATGTCGGCCGCACACTCTCACACCGGATGAGAATTGAGATAGTTGTGACGATGATAAAAATACAGTTGTGTGCACGGTTTTGCTTGTGGATTCGATTATGTTGCCAGATATATTAAATAAGCATTGTTATCGGTATTTACAATTTTTACGTTTCATTGTTTACCTAAAATTTGTAAGCTAAATCAGGTGTTAATTATTACATTTCAACAACTTGAAACATTTTTGCAGTTGTATTATTTTACATAAATGAGTTGAAAACCTTTTATTACTATAAAAAATTGTTGCAATTTTAAACGGGTAAATTTGCTCAAGTTGGCTTACAAAAAATAAAAGCGGATTTTCCTACACGTTATATGTTTTGGTACATTTTAAAAAACACGTGACAACACTGTCGTTTATCTTTTGTCTCCGTCTTCGTTGTTGGTCCTTTTTACACACGTTGAAGGGTCGGTCCACGGTCACCATTAAATGCACTTTGAGAGTGTGCGCCAGTCAAACTTTGACCGACGCTCAGATGGAGGAGGCGGACTTATTATGGTTATTAAAATTCCATTTTCATACATCGGCCGCCGCAAATTGATGTGGGAACACGACGGTATTGCCATCCGTAATAAAGTAAATATCGCCAATTACGATACATTACGTTTCTAATCGGCCACCTGGAAATTAACAACTGTAATCGCCCGTTATTACGGCTAGTACTCCCCGTATTACAGCATTAACGGAATTAAACGCCAGCGGTGGGAGAAAACTAATTAACAATATTAAAACGTACCGATCAAGGCGTGTATAAAAACGGGATCACACGGCTCGTACACATGTGCGCGACACTGGGAGCGCATAAATCATAAGCGTCTATGTATATAGGTATAGAGGACTCGATAGAGGGAAAAAAAAACTCGGGTTTCCTGCCCGGGGATCACACATGACCGGCCTGTCTATCTGCCAGACCCGTGTCAAATATTCTCTGGAGCGGAGACCGCCCCCGGGCAGGGAGACCCCTGGGGCAGGCTTTCCCGCGGCGAAGCTCATCCCGGGGCCCTAATGCGTTACGCTGCGCATTACGTCCGGATGGATTTTTACGCGGCCCGCAAACTGAATCTCTTGGAAGGGGATCCAAAGTTTTATTCACTAGCGTTTCTCGCTTAGCGAGGTACTTTCAGACCGAGATTTTGCACGGTAATTGTGACCATTTAACGTTCTTATATTTCTCCAATAAGTACACTATAAAATGCAGAGATCTCTATATAAAGAATAGTGAGATGAAAACACAGCAAAACGGTTCTTTTCAGCTTTATGTGATATACTGGCAATACTACATTCAGAAATATTCGTTATGAATGTCAGCCAATTTTCACTTTACTATTTCTTTCGTATAGCGTTCCAGTTCGTGATCCGATCCAATTACTAAGCTGCTATCGCCTCCTGAATTCCATTCGTGTTTCGCACGCGAATCACTAATGGTCGCAATGTTATTAGCTATGCGCGGAAGGGTCCGATTTAATTTCATTTCGTGGACATTCTTTCGAATTCTATTGCTACGCTTTCGATCATTAATGGCGGTCGGAATTTCGTTACGGTTGTAATTGAAATGTTTTAATAGAGATAGGTGGGATAGGTACGTCGGATCGCGAGGTCGGGTTGTCGCGTCGACAGGCGTAGCCGGGCGGTGAACAAAGCTCCGCTTAACAAAGACGTCACCGGCCGTGGCCCCGACGCGGAGTTATGGCACCCATTGTTCGCAACAATACCCAACAAACGAGTTTGTATAAGCTATTAGGTGCGCGCATTAATATATATTTTTTGTCGGGCGCCCCCGAAAATTTAGCATTCCATTACGGGGGAGAGAAATGAAACGCCCCGGCCGCATGAATTATATTAAAATATATTTGAATATTTCATTTGACACCTTTTTTTACGCTCGCGTCCCACCCCGCCACGCTCTGTGTAATTTTCGCGTACATTGGCGAGATTTTCGCCCCGAATAACATTCCATTCGGGACGCGAAAATTCGGGATCGCCGTCGACTCAACACTGACTGATGGTTTCGCCCGCGTTATAAATTCTTATTGAGGTCCGGCCATGTTTGCGGCTCTTTATCACGATTTCCGACCTTCAGTACAGTTAGTAATATCATTTAAGTTTTATCATAGAGACATTAGGACTGTCCCATCCGAAGCCGTGTTGAAGTCACTAAGATCACGGTATGTGGAGACTTTTATTAGTGGGCATCTATTTTGTCATTACTATCTAATTTTCTGCTGTACGGTTTTTTTAAAGTCGCTTTAAAAATATTGTTATAAAAGACTAGTGTTGACTGACGTTCGTGCTTTTGAACCTGTGAAAATTCTAAAGTTTTGTTCGTATTTTAAATATTGAATTACTTAGGCCATTTTTAGATAATTTGTTTTTTATCGTTAATCTTCTAAGAGCTATGGAGTTTCAAGAGTTCAATATTCGCTCAAGATCAACCGTCATGTTGTTTCAACTTCGTAATTAATAGTTCGAAGTAGACCAAACTCGAAATTAATTCGAACATCAGCGGACGAACCTCCCCGTATTATATATACGTAACCCGCAAAGTCATTAAGTCCGTACATAGAATGGTTCCGATATAGATACGTCTGAGTGCCGCCCAACGCCGATGATTAATGGATATCAACGCTCGAAAGTCTGCCATGCTTTTACATTTCAGCATTTCGCTCATTTCGGAACACTGGGCCCCTTTATTTCCGACGCGAGGATCAAGATTTCTTTTCCTTAATAACACGCTGTATTAAACTGTACACCTATGCACTACACACCTATATGTAATATGCTGACACATTTGTTTCAATCTCACTTTTTTTTTCTGTTCTTTAGTTTTTGATAGGCTAATTACCATCGTAGATTGTTAATGTCCGTTATAGTATTAAAAGTTCGCATGCAGTAAAAATATTTGAATATTGAACTTCAGGAAGTAAATGTTATTACTATAAATGTGAAAAAGCTCCTTATATTTATGGTCAATATTTTAGATAAAATTAAAGGTCGGTTGTATTTTACATCGATTGACTTATATATGTTTTAGAATTTTTTTTTCTTAATATTTTTGAAGTAATAATATAACAACGAATGTACCTTTCCTTTATGGGTGAATAAGGAATGACCTAAATTATTTAATTGCGTGTTTACAGTTTATCTCATTTCGCTCAGCTTTCTTTATCGGCCCGCTCAGTAGTCGATAAGACCAAAATTTTTTTCAAAGGAATTTCTTTAATTGTGTACAGTCACGTTCTTCGTTATCAAGATCCTTTATTTTTAATTAATCTACGTTTACTCATAAATCATAATCAATACTGTAAGTACTACACATTTAGTACAAGTTGTAACATTTTGAGTACTAACTGTTTAAAAACAAGCATTTATTTATAGTTGTCTGCGTGATTGTGAACAAAGACGTAAAGCTTCTACGCATTTGAATAATTCAAGCGAGCTTTTTACGTCTCAATTTGCTTACTTCGATTGACTATATCGATGACAAATTAATCGACATGAATGACAAATTTATTGGCAACCATTCGACAACACGTCGGAGAACGTAGTTACACAAAGTTAAATATTTAAATCGTATTTTGTGAAGCTTTCACCTAGACGATCGTAATCGTAATAGCAAAACGCATTTAAAAAAATATCCACGAATAAAAGCCGCCACGACCGTTTTTTAAATCTATTTGTGTAACTTTACCTCAATATCTATTACTTTGACATTTTATTTATTAACGTTGTATATGTAGTTAAATATTCTTAGTTTAGAATAGGACTTCGGAATGTTGTTAGTTGTGCTGCGAAACATTTATTTTCCGTTCGATTAGTCGTTTAATATTGAGTAATATTCGTTGACCACTTTAAAAAATTGAAGGTCAAACGGATGTGAATCAACCAGATTGACATTTAAAATTTAGATCATGTTAATTTTGTCCCTGATCACACAGGAAATTTGGTTTTAAAGTTTCCTGCGCCATAAATTCAGTTTTTGTTACGTAATAACGGTGGTTATATTCCATTTATCATCTAAATATTCCCCATTTTTCCATAGATCGAAAATATCGATCAATTTGCTTACGTCATAGTTGCCTTGCGTAATTTTTAACGCAACCTGTATCTACTAGTCTTGAGAACCTTCCTGTCTACACGGTTCTCGACTTGCAAAATTAGTTGAATCTTGTCCTGTGTGATCATAAATAAATTTATCAATTTACTACATTTTTATGGCAAGAAACGTATAACGTGTTTTAGTTCAATCTATAAATTACCAACTAATAAAATTTAGTACCATTTTTGTTTAGTATCTATCATAAAGTAATGCCCAGCAGTGAGACATATAAAGGCATATATGTCCCAGTGCTGGGCACATACCTCTATGCAGACGATATGACGCGATCGCTGCGCGACCCTACTGCGGATTGACGGACAATGTCCATCATAACTGACCTATATCTATGTAAAGAATTCCGGATGAGAAGTAAACACATAAATGTAATATTGGCATCGGTCTATAAGAATATTCACTTTAATCATTTTAAAGCGAGTAAACAACGTGAAGTCGAACCGACGTTAAAATACAGATGACTCGCCAGAATTGCTTTATTCCGTGTGACAGTTTAATTGCGTCAGCTATAAGCAATCAAGTCGTCCGTTGCGAATGCTTTTTTTTCGCAATTGTTGCATCAATTAAACTTATTAACAATTTGCCCTTTCGTACGGGGATCTCCTCGGGAACCGGCAATTTTATTTACGACGTGTAAGCGTTTAAGAGAAATTGCATTAATCTGAATACCCGTTTGATACCGCGTACGATGTTGCAACGCTCTGAGTGGCCGACGCGAGGACTAACAGCGTAAGTGTATCTCTTTCCTAAATCATTTTCGACCCACTGCCGACGCTTTAGAGTTGCGAATCGAGCGCTCTGTCGACGCTGCGTGTTGTAGTATAACCACGTTGTAACGTATGAAATTGTAGGACATGAATTATGGATTGTCGATATCGCTGCAAGCTGTTGCTGTGCTTTTTTTCGTGCTCCTCCGGCGCGATACCGCAACGAATTAAATTAAAAGCTCTTTCAACTTGTCATGCGTTGATGAATTTTATTTTAGCCCTTAAGTTATTCATCGCTGTGAGTACTCGTTATTTTTATTCGTGCTCACAATTCGGACGCTTTCACAAATGAAACACTTCAGTTTTTAGTTGCGTGCCTTTTCAATTATTTTGGCCGGAGCTTTGTAAATGTATCTGTTCGTAAGAATCGTACATTAATTTCTTTTACTGTGAATGAACGCGTAAAACCAAATTGAAATGATTAACATACTTGACCAATTCTAAAGAAAACCAATTATTTTACATAGACAACTTTGTTACCCATGTGTTGTTAATATCCTTGTCTTAACAATTAATTATACCCAGTTATAGATATTTTATGGCTTTTTAACATTTATATAACATTGTTAAGGTAATAAGATATATATACATTTTAATTCTAGATTTAAACCATCGCTACTTATGATTAATCCGGCGATAATTGGTTCGTGTTTGTACCAGTACCTGGCTCTAGAAGTTGCACCAACTAATTATATAGTTTTAACTTGACATAAATAATGGATAATTGGCCGCGTATTTATCAAAGATATTTATATTTTACTCGGGTGCAAACATTTCATTTTACTACTTGTTTATTGAGCTGGGATATAATAAATCTTTTGTAATAATAGGGGTGTTTATAATAATAATATATCATGGGACATCTCACACGTTGCCATCTGATCCCAAACTAGGCAGAGCCTCTACTATAGTGATCAGACAACTGATATAAATACTTACATATTTTGTAAATATATACTTGTATAGATAATCGATAAAGGACAAATACCTCTGCTCATCGCACAAATATTGTGTCCCGGGTGGGAATCGAACCCACGACCTTGGGCTTTGCCGTCAGGAGCACTAACCACTACACAAAAGGGCCAGTCTAGTCTCAGTCAGCCAGTCAGTTTATAATTTTCAAACATTTTTGATGCACAATCTGATTTTGGTAGTTTTAAGCTCTACCCCCATAGGGTTGCTTTAAATTCAAAAAGGTAATTGGTTTTAATTTATTTTCTAATTATTCGCAAAACGTTTAGTATTCAAATCATTTTCGCAATAATAAATTACGACAGAATAATTACAGACGATGTTAAACTAATTGAAAACTTAATGTTGTTATAACACTTATTACTGCTTTTACAGAGCGATAAAGTTAAACAGTTAAATAGGAGCTTGTTTTAACATTACTGACTTGTAATATTATGTTATAGGCAGTAGGAATTTTAATGTGGTGGACTGTGGAAGCAACTACTGTTTGCTTACTAAAAACACAGATACATATATAGAAAGAAGGTATTACATAAGATCGGGATATAAGTGTTAAAGTATTCCTTTTACATTTTTCTGGTAAATAAGGTAAGCGGAGACCCAACCTTCTAAATTTTGGTAACAGATAACCAGGAACGTTACCTATATAAACAAACGATGACACTATAGCCTATGCGTTTCTATAAAACTGGAGGATGGAAGACCGAATCCGTAGAAAGGCAAATTTCTTATGAGTTAGATTTAGGTGTTAATGATACCTCTTTTCGCTTATTTCACCTTCTTTTGCTATCACGTGTATAGTTCGTAGGTTGCTTCGGAATTTCAAAGTAACCACTGGTGATGTCTTAAAACTCGTTTAGTATGATACATAAATTACTTATTTATAACATTTTATAAATAAACGTCTCGATTCGTCCGTCGATTCTGAAAACAATTCGCGACGAGTTTCTTTCCTCGACCGTTGGGCGGGTAATCAAAACAAATGCGATCCGCGATAGTGGCGCGGTCCCGCTCAATATTTCAGTACGCACTTTATCCGGATAAATGTAAACTGACCCCGAGGTCTGTGTGGAGATTACGCCCGCCTCGGCCGCCAGGATGGGGAGTTCGATAACCGGCCACGTCACGTGCCGTGTTCCATTGACTTGCGTAATTATTTATAAGTTCCTGTTTATACGAACCGTACATTAAAGTGGCCATATGTTGCATATTATATTTTTTAAAAGAATGTAGGAATAATATCTTAGTGTCACAAATATTTTCACAAATATAAAACTGTAGACACAGAGTATATCTGTACTCGGAACATCTATTAGTTTTCGAACCCACAACACAGTGCGTAATAGATAGCTAGATGATCACTGAAATAACATGTATTGTGTGTCATAACTAAATTGTTGCTTCAAAACTACTTGAAAATAGGGCCAACCTCATGAGCCGGAAAAAAATACGAAATAAATAAAAAATATTTTCGCATTTATAATAAAATATATTATTAATTTCTATAACCACAGTTGATGAAAAAAAATCCTTTAGGCCTTGTTATTCGTTATCTGTGGCAGTCTTGAAAACTTCCAATTGACGAATAGCTTTGTTGACACGAATTCATTAAGATTACACGTAAAACAGTTCCGTATATCATGTTCACATTTTTTATCTGTCTCTTTAGAAGATTGATTATTACTTGTGTCTTTAGAAAGCACCGTTGAAAAGTTTTGCTTTTTGTATTTTCTCTTCATCATTTATTATTAAACTATGTAAAAAGTATCAATCAGTTGTATGATGTAGATTCCACTATATTTATTCATATCACATTGCTAATTCAGTTTCCAGTATTAGGGGTCTTTGTTTTCACATTTAGTTTCCATTGAGCGATGAAATCTAAACGTTTATGAACTAAGTAAAGATCCTGTCACCGAACAATTGTTATTGCAACATATTACTATATGACATTAGAATGTCCAATATAGGAATCGCATGAATTGTTTCTGTATTCCAAGTCAGTGAGGTTCGAGAGACTAAGTTTCGAGCAGAAACGCTTAGTTTTTAAACGGTGACATCAAATAAGAAACCGACGTTAAAGGAGGCTGGGAGCTAAGACCGTGTATACAGACGGCGACTGACCTCCGAGAATGGAAGCTAAGTCTGCGTACACACACGGCGTCTGACCTCCGCGAACTTCGACAATCTCACGCGCTTGTCCTCTCGAAAGTGAGCCGGCCCCGATTTTGTAACTCGGCTCTCCCCCTCCGATGATTTATGTGCGCCCGACGACACATGCAGCGTTGCGCCCGACGCCCCTGTAGCCGCGATTTCGCGAAGGGCCCCACGAGCGGTAGAAACGCCGCGCTTCGATGGCCCGTTCGTTTAATCAGACGAGAGCAACGTAGAATCGAATATCCTCAGTCGGAACCTCAATTTTTGAAGTCGGGTAACTGAATCGTTTTCGTCAGGGCCTCTGATGTTATATATCCTTTAACCTCTCTCCTCCTCCCCTCTCACTCATCTTCCTTCCTTCTTTCAAATATTCCCTAAAGGTTGTCAATGCATTTGCAAGATTTATAATATTGCAAATGTCCATGGGCGGTGGTGACCACTTACCATCAGGTGAGCCACTTGCTCGTTTGTCAGCCTACTCCATAAAAAAACCTCAAATTAACATCGGACTGACACTTGCTAACATGAGACACGATTTCATACGCTTAGATTAATCTGATTACCTAATATTATTCAGTTATTTTATCGAGATATATTCGACGTCAATAACTACGAGCATTAGCAAAATTAGCATTGCATATGTCGCCATAAAGTTCTAATGAGTATCATATAGATTATCTCTAGATATGTTTTATGACATGTTGAAATTAATCGAAAATAATAAATGAATAACGTAATAATTGCCGATTTTTCGAGTCTTTATTGTCTAAACTATAGTTCACCGGTTGTCATCTTCCCAAAGTATATTCCTGCCGCTTCAGAACTTAATGCTCTTATTACGTACGATTTAAATCTGACGTCGGGATCATGTTTTATGCATCCAAGTGTGCGATGAAGCCCGCCAATGTAATATAAAGAGTACGAGCGAGGGGATCTCTCAAGCTATTGTACTTTTTTTTGACCGTGTAATCGCTACGTGTCAAGGATTCTGGAAACTTTGGATGCGCTATTGGGTCTGATCAAAACAGGACTTTATAATGATCGGTCCACATCAGTCAATTTCTGGACATAGGACTCCCTTTTACTTTTGCTCAATCAAAGGCTTTCAATCGAGTCTTCCCGTACTTGGTAGATATTTCTGAACTTAACTTGTCCTTAAATTGTTTTAAGTACTTGAACATAAATTGTCCTTTAAACCCAAAACACAGTCACGAGTAATGTTTGCACTTTACTGCTTCGGTAGCAATGGGGTCCGCCACGCGGGCTCATGTACGAATTTATAAGTTTTATTATCTTTACTTTAGACGCTCTCAAGTTTTGTTGTATCAATATTAATATATAATATAAAAAATTAAGAACATAATTTAAAAAATATATATGTAATTTATATTTATATATACTGTTTTAAATTATGGTTACTGAATAGAAAAATAAAAATATTCCAAGTATTTTATGTTTCTGCGATACAAATTCAAACGCAGATACGGCTTATGTTTTATTTTCAAAATTCCGGCATTACTTGGATGAGTGGACCTTGATATAGTACGTCACATTCCTTACCGCATTCACTACGACACACAAAGATGACCAATTGACACAGCGGTGATATTGAACGCGCACTGTCAGAGTAGAATTGTGATTGACGTCGTTCGTTCCTTCTATAGAATTTGTTCTATCAAGTACTTACATAAATATCATATAAGCCATGCAAAAGTTAAAACCTAATATTTGACGAGTTTGTTTTCTATTTAGAGAAAGCCCTTTATATAATATATATAGGAGTAAAATATGACATACATTTGCACTAATATTTAAAACACGAGCCAAAATCAAAGCGAGGAAAGCCGCGGGTAAGACATACAAGTTCAGACAACAGTCCATTCACCGACACCAACGTTATTTTAACGGCCAATGTGTTTGTTCGTAAGTCATCGAACATTGGGCAACATTTGCATTCTTGAATGCGTCCCAAAATCCGGGTGCGGTGCTGTTATCAATTCCCCGAGCAACAAGTGGGCTATAATTCTGTACGCGGCTGCACTGGTGGCACTTGCTGAACAGGAGTCACGCCTTTCCCTCAAAGGAACATCTCAGTTTGTGGAGCAGTGAAATGAGGAGAAAACTCAGCATATCTACGTGCGGATTATTTAAGATTTAACGAAAATTTGAATAGAACAGATTTTCGGGTTTTATTTCGGATCGATTTTAACGCCCAAATTCTGTTAAATGAAACAGAAGTATTCGTCTAACTAGTGACAAATACATTAGTGATTTTTTTCTCTTTAACTAACATTTATGTTTGTGAAATATATGGAATATCCATATCGGATATTAGTACGCAATCGATTCCGAGTAAACATTGCCTGGAATAACGAATTAAATAAACCAGGTAAAGTTTATGACGTGTGTAACGGCGAAATGGCCATATTTCAAGTAATTAGCGACACCTCACCTTCGTGTTCGCGCTAACAGAGTTATTTGTAACGTTGAACCGAACAGAAACAATTGCTCTACGTCTTTATACGTTTACCTTTTTCCCTTACGCTTTATGAAATGCAAATTTCCACGAAACATTCGTCGGACCGCGTCGAAATGTAATCCATGCAATTCGACTTTGCTTATTTCGCCGAAGTTCGCGTGTTTGTCTTATGAAGCGAGCTGTTTCGCGTGTACCGAAATGAAAATAATAAAGACCGATTCGCCCCCGTGGAAGTTCATTTCCGCCGTTTCGTTTCGACTTAGATTTATATAGTACGTACCAGTTTTGGAAAGGAGTCGCTGGCTAACGCTATTCTGTAACTTTAAATAGATCTAAAAGTACAAATCGGTGCTGTTATTCCTTGAACGCTGTTCAAACTAAGTCGGCTATGCTTTTATAAATTACTCATACTTATCGTACGATGGTTTTATTTATGCAAGTTACAATAAAACATTGCACTGACTGATTTCCTTAATTACAGTCGCCCGTATATTAAACGAATGTCAAAGCAATCGAACTGATAACAGTAATTTATCTCTCAATGAATTCCGTACTATAGGTATAGCGTTTACTGAACTCCGCATTTAAAGCTCTTCTTTTTGCTGCTGACAAATTACAGAGCGCAGGGCATCCTAAGCCGTGCATAATAGGCTTCGCATCTCCATCGGAGACTGATGGCTGCAAAACGAAAAAAGCCCGCGGCGTCTTAAATTATTTTAATTGGCTCCGGTAGCTCCATCGAGCCCGTATTTGTGAGCAAACAGATTCGGAGAGGTGACGTGTCCGTAAGTTTGCCAAATTCGAGTGTGAATGTTTGCCAAACACTGTCCGCAGGTTTGACATAGAAATAGCTCCGATTCGCGAATCAATAGCGGATAATCAATCAATTCGCACATAATTTATCGAGTGTCGTTTATAAAGTTGAACGTGTGTCAATAAGTTGACAATGTAGATCACTCTTTGCGTCGCATATACAGTAGATAGTTCTAGAGGAAACGTTTTAGCACCTATCATTTGTTTTGTTTGTAAACAAAGTGTTCGCAACTTCGCTGCCGGCTCTCATTTCTCGGTTATACAGTTTTAAATGGCTTCATGTTTTCCATAAAACTTCGCTACGGCCGACGGCGAAGAGAAATGCCGAACAAGCAAAAACAATTAACAAATTGATAAGCTCAAAACAATTTTCAATTAACTTCGCGCGGGAGTGTTCGCCGTTTACAAATAACCGTCATTTATCAGAAATGCCTATGCAGTTTTTAACGTCTGATTCCGTTCAGGGTTGCCACGTTGCTGAAGTATTTTCTGGATTGTTCCTTAGGTTATTAGGTTTTGTATTCAATAAGTGGGCAAAGCAGCAAATGGTTTAGTTGATGTCAAATCACCGTTGGCCATGGGCATGGGACCAGCATTTGTGGGGTTGTGACTCCGTTGTGTATCTTCAATCTTATTTACTAATCGAAATGCAAAAGTATAAATATGTCATATATTAACGCTGGTGTTCTGCGGCTCATTGTGTAAACCACGAATTTAAAGCTCTTTGGGTATAGCTAAGCTATATAGTTTGATTCTACCAAACAATCCTTGCTACAACTACCTAGGTTAAGAAAAAAAGAGCAAAATCTACCACGTGGCTCTACTGTAGTCTTCTGTTGAAGTTACCTTATCTTTCATCATTGTAATGGAAGAAGTACCTGGAAGTACCTTACCTGAATGTAAAATATATGGCACTGCTAGTCATTCTACTGCGAAGCAGTGATATGCAAGCGTACCGTGTTCTGGCTGAAGGAGCAGTATTTTCAAAAAAATTCTTGGTCATAGACATAATGTCAAGCCGTTGTGTGCACTACTTTGTTCCGGTATATTGGACAATGCTGTATAATTACTGGGGATAGATTTGGATCACTCTATATTTATAGGTGATGAGCATAGTTCGAAATACTGCGTGACGTTTTGATGGTATGAGTAAATTTTTCGTTTACCATCAGACACAATTTTCTTGTCACGTCACTTTGTTCTCCGTTTTGTAAAAGAAAACGCTATTTCTCTTCCTGCGAATTATTAAAACTGTAACTTCTGGCGCTTTAAGCATTTATAGTGTTTATAATTTCTGATCGTGTCGCTTTTCAATTTCAGAGCGGAAGCGGGGAAGGCAGACGTACACGCGCTACCAGACTCTGGAGCTGGAGAAAGAGTTCCACTTCAACCGGTACCTGACGCGGAGGAGACGGATTGAGATCGCGCACGCCCTCTGCCTCACCGAGCGCCAGATCAAGATCTGGTTCCAGAACCGGCGCATGAAGTGGAAGAAGGAGAACAAGACCAAAGGCGAGCCGGGATCCGGGGACGAGCCGGACAACATGAGCCCGCCCACTTCGCCCCAGTAAGCTTACTCCGGATCGCTTTAGTTTCGGACGACAGCGTGACGACTTTTCTCGTACGTCGGTAGAAGCGTTCCGACGTGGCGACTTCAACTCTCGCGCTGAACGTCGTCCGTTGAAACCGAAACCGGGAGCTTACCGAAGTTACTAGAACATTAATCTGTATAAATCGTACGTTGGACTTTTCGCGATAACATTACTTTATAACTAATACGTAACTTAGTGACTTGGTAAAGAGTAACGGTAGTGCGAACGGGGAGATTTTTACAGTTGTTTAAGTATAAAATTAATTTATAGAAACTGATCACAATACCAATAATTACCAAAAACGCAGTGTTTTAAATGTTAGTAGAGCTGCTACGTTTATGTGATTTCATAGTTGGGTTTATTATTTGAGAACTGGACAAAGGAAGGTATATATTTTTACTCTGTTGCGATTGATTTCTTTCATCGGTTCCTGTCAAAGTGTTCGGGTTTTAGTCTGCGCCCTGTTAAATTCTCGTTTTATGCTCTATTACCTACTATACAAAATTCTACTTTAAAATTTACTAAAGAAGTCCGTTCCGGAATAAAATTTATATTCTGTATTCGATTTATTGTCGAGCACTTTGTCAGGGAATTTCGTATTTCACTTGAACAAATCACAAAACCATAAGGACCTCTTATAATTAACCATTGATAAGAAGGCAATTAGAATCGATATTGTTATTATTTAATATATTTGAAGTTTTATTTCTAATTAAGCTCTCAGAATGCTATTTTGTACATATAAAACACGGTAACTCTTAGAATTTATAATTAATTATGTACAACTATTGTTTTAGTGTGAATAATAATATTATTGAGATTATATTCTTTTCTCTTTTTTCTTTCTTTTGGAAGAGGAGAAAGCATCGATTGTTTCTTTCGTTGTTTCTATTTAAATTCATCAAGGATTGAGTGTTCAGTTTAATGGACTTTTGGCAGGTTTTTGTTTTGATTTAATTTTATTCTTCGTAGTGAGAAGGCCAGTTTATACAAGTGCAATGTATACGATTTTTCGAAGACAAACATTATACGTAATTAATACTGATAATAATGTAATGCGAAATCTAATGTTATTATTGTAAAGTTAAATTATGACTAACGTCTCTCGATGTCGTTTAAATGGGATTCTTATACACGATACAAACATCGTGCCATTTGATGGGAATAGGGGTTGGGAGCGAACATTTTCAACCCGGGGTCGATGGGAAAGCATATGGAAAAAGTTACCTTCAATCTCGTAGATGACATGCTTAATGGGATATCTGATCCCATATGGGGAAGTCGGTAGTGAACAGGAAGTACACTGTATACCAAAGTTAGGAAATACACCGGCTCTAAGTGAGGGTACACAAGTACTCAGTGGGCATCGCTTAGCCGCAGTGCGTGCGACAGGTAACAAAAGGTATTTTTATAAAAATCATTGCCTAATGTAACGTATATACGTAAAGAGGATAATCGATACATTGAATATTTACAATTAAGTCGATAGTTTTACGACTAAAAAGAGATAGAGTACGCGCTCCCCGCCGGGGACCGGAGCATCTCCCTTGTACCCACTTATTTAGCGCTAATGTAAAATATTTATTGTAAATTGTCTCCTTCATTTCACACGCATAGTAATGTAACTAGTGAATGTTTTTAATGAAATTAGAACTCTGTGAGCCCTGTTTACACATCTTGTTTTGTGCTGTGCTCGTTATGTAAGTGTAAAAAAAAATAATAAACTGTATATTGTCGATATTTACACGATATTTATTTATTGATTCGCTTAATTAGATTTCGTTTTACCGTGTTCGTGGATAGTTTGGTCGCTGTCTGGCTGGGATGTTGTTTTTTTTTTATTTCTTTATATATATATAAATATAATCTTTGTAAAATTTGCTCAAACCCTTGACATCTTTGTGTTGTAATGTCTATTAGCAGTAAGGAGTCTCATTCTCGTATAATAATTTACACTTATATTATATATTTAAACAGAAAGAAAAAAACGATAAATTTAACAAATGCTGTGCAATGTTCCAAATGTGAAAAGATTTCGTTGAGTCCCTTGCCAGATGGATTATTCTAATTTGAATTGATTTGTAAAGTTTTTTTTTTTTAATATGAAATGTAATTAAATTAATTGCAAACTTTACTATTAAGTTTTAATATAAGTACAGAAAACATCTGTCCTAAAGGTCTCTTAAAGTCGAAATTAGGCTCCGCAGGTTACGAGGCAACCATTTTGAATTGTTTTATTTACCATCATGTCCTATCAATTCAAAATTTATGAAATATAACTATAATTAGTAACTTAATAAGATTAGGCGAGACGATATTGTCATAAATATATAAATACATGAAATTAATAAAGCATAATGATTGTAAATGAAGATTTTTATTCTTTACCCAATACACATAAATTTAAAAACTGGACATAAAACATATGTTGTAAATGTCTTAAGGTAGACTTAAATCCTTTCTTTGGTAGAACCATATTAATAATGAATAATTTAAGTAATATTATGTTTGTAGTTAAATTGTTTAAGATTAAAAACCTGTTCTTATTAAAAATTAGTCGTTGCTATATGACAATTTATAAGAAACAATTTGTGCGATTATTTTTAACAAATGTGTAATACGTCAAGTTAACAAACAATTTTCAATTTCAAGGAATTGTAAATTTAATGAAATATGAAAAATTCTAAATAATACAATGTCTGATTCCGTATGCTTAAATTGTAATCTTGTAATAAGTCATAACAATAAGAATTAAGCAAGTTATAATTATTAAATTGTTCGGTAATATGTTACAAAAAATATAGCAGTATGGAATGACAGTGCAATATATTTTTAATCTGTTGCCGATTTATGTAATACTTTTAAAGACGTCAAGGTAAACTGGAACCATACCACTGGCTGTATAGAAACTTTAGAAGGAAAATTAACGTGTAATGTGTTATAAATAAACTGGACGGAACGGTGAATCAGTGATATTCCATTATAGTCCCTAACGATGAAATAATGATTTGTGTGATACGGCACGGCTCACTCGGTGTCAGTCACGGCCGATCGGCCCACTCCCCGGGCAAATCTGGGAATTGCCTTTTTTCCACCGCACCAAAACACGAACCGGGTTATTTACGCCCTAGGTGTGGCCGGCACTAATGACTTTTTAATAATCCCCCGTCCAATGAGCGCTGAAGGCGCGCAATCATTCTCCGCGTAAGGTGAAACTAATGCGATTTTGACAAGTTCGAAATTGTTGTAATTACGGTTCGCGGGGGTTTTAAATGGCCACGTATTTGTCCATTGGACGTCCCAGTAATGCAATAGGCGCTGCGGAAGTCGTTTCGTTGGCGTTTTTTCTTCGGTCAATTCAGGCGTTTGGATTGGACCTTATCCGACCCAACTTTTTTCCTCGATGATTTATGCTTATTAGTATATGATTAGAAAATATTTCGTTATTTCATTTGTCTCATCTCTGTGTGTGTTTTTTTTAATAAAAATACGAAAGCGGAGAGCCTACGTCAAATTGCAACTTTGAATTACTCTGTTGCCATTTTGTATATTTTAAATTGTTAGTTTGGAACATTTTATTTTTAATTTTAGAATAGGCTTTTGGATTGAGAATTGAAACACAGTCACGTTGGTTCTACACATGTTGACTTTTTAATTGCGACACGTTTCATTGAACAGTTTCGCACTTCTGTCTCTATCTGTACTTTTCGTATAAGTAGTTTGGATTCGTGTGTACATTACGTCTACGAGCGATGGATCAAAAGGTCAGCGTAAATTGGTCAGTCAGTCATCCCGGTCCGCAGTGACACCAAGTGTTATTTATGCGCCTCTCCTTCAATGCGTAGAACGTTGCACTTGCCACAAATTGGGTTCACGGTCGCGCCAACGTCGTGATAACGCTTTTTCGTGTCGCCTGTACAAGATGTTTTGATGTGCAAGATGTTTCTTTAATATTTCGTTTTAAAATTAAAAACTATTTCTCGGAGATGGTAAAGGACAGGTCAAAAGCTTTTATACTCTATGAAATAGCTCTGACATGACAGTTTTAAGATTTTAATTATAGTAAAATCATGAAGACGCAATCCCTATAGTGGTTATCGCTCTAGAACAATTGTAAATGAAGATTGAAACTTTATATTTTATTGGATCCTTGTATGATTTTTTTTATTTACTTGTACTAACAAGCTATTGTTTTAGTAGTTCTTAGCAGCATAACAGAAATTGTTACATTTAATTACTTTATAATTTTTCTGTAAAGAATTTAAGTAAAGGTAACCTTACGTACAATTCATTAAGAGGTGACACTTTAAAAACTTAGCAACAACAGACGGCTATAAACAAATTGTGTGAATCCTTGTCAACCAATACCATTTTATAACAATTTAAATGTTCTTTTTATATAAGTTTTCTAGCATTACATGTGAAAAGTAAATATATTGTGTAGTGATATACTCTTAGAATATATCAATTATGTTAATGTTCTATATAAAGATTTTAAATTTGCTTTTCTAAAACTATTTTTCCATCTCTATCGTTTCGTTAATATAAAAACTTGTTCACAGACTATTGTATAATATTCATGATGTCATAACTAAAGTAAAGTAGGTAAAGTGTCTAAAATAAATCATCCTTTTCCATTTCAAAATTTTATGTTAAAATGCACCTATGCATAAAAAATCTCACGCCGGTGCCTGTACACCAAAACTGGTGTCCCGATGAAGACATAAATCACTGATCTTCCACGACGACCTTGCCTCATAACGTTCAATTTTATTGACTGCAATAAACTAAAGCAATGGTTAAATCAACACCACTGTATCGATATAAACACGTCGTAAACATCGACCGGCCCTTTCGCACTTGAAGAAATCGGTTTGCGTGCGAATGGGATAGAGCAAAAGCCTCTTCATCTGGCCGATACTGAAAATAGTTTATGAGCGCTAAGGTGTTGTGTTGTTGTTGAACGATTTTGAACTTTACCGTTCTTAGTTGTGGTCCATTTTGGATCGCGTTTCGTAATTTATAGGTTTTAAATGGACCCTTAAATCGTAATAACGATCTGTTTGTAGCCACTTGTGTAGTCGGTGAGGCTTTCGCTGGAGGCTTCTAATTTATTGTTTTATATTTATGCTTTCTTTATCTGATTTATCAATAAGTAAGTAATAATTTTAACTGTATAATTTCATTTTATATAAACATATGTAATACATTACAGCAACACAACGTTGATTAAGAGTTTATTGACAGGTGTGCTTTTTAAAGTATATGTTGATAACGAAATATGACAACTATTGCAGTTCGAGATTCGAATTCGAAAATTGGCGCGCAGTTAGACGCCATTTTGATTGAGGCGGGCCCCCTTTAGTGACGCCCCCGCCCCACCAGTGAGCCGGCAACTCGGACGCAGCCCAACTCATTTATCACCACGTACAGTGATCCAAACAGGTTCTGCGCGAGATCGTTCCGTAGATTAGTACCGATTTGTACTATTTATTTGTATATACTGTATTTTACTAAAGATTTAATTACGGCGTTTGTTAAAACGAAACAATTTCGACCCAATTTAGGAGAAAGAAAATCAACACACTGTGACATGGTTAGCTGAAAAAGCTACTCTTATGAAGTAACAACGGACCCAAGTACTAATGTGTATATTTACTATATGAAGACGTAAATTATATCAATATCGAACGATACAGGTTTGACAAATATTTTACACAAGAAGTCCTAAGATTTTGACCGGAATCGTTTATTATAACTTACTTTTAAATTAAAACATTTTTGACTTAAAACCCCTTTTAGGCCTTAACTTTCAATATGGAAAATAATTAAAATGGTATCGACTTAACTTTTTATTTTAATGTATATTTGTATATAAATTTCACAGTACAGATGAATAATTAAGAAAATATCAGGTACAATGTTTTAAAATACTTTCATTTCAACACCTAAGCTGTTTCAGTTTTTCTATTTATTGAATATATATCTATAGTAAGAATAGAATGAATTTATAATATAAGATTTATTCGTGCTGGCGAAACCTTTTTCCACTGGATACTCCGCGTCGTGGCATCATAGATGGTGTCGACAGAACGTCGGTCGTCTCCTTCCCATACATGGCAAGTTACGTATACCTGTTCCTGTTAATTAAAGTCACCCGGCGGCGTCTTCAAAGGGAACAGCTACGGGGTGGTGGGGAGGTTACGTCACGGCTTAACGAGAGGCACGTATGGCTACCTAGATCTAGACGCCTGGGGAAATTGAAAAAATCGCGCAGATTGTAATTCCATTCTCAAATCATAAACGGGTTTACCACATGTATGAATACTGCACCATAGGGATATTATAGTTACGACACTGAATACGATGTATATCATATTGAAAAGGCAAATTCTAGACCCTGAGTTCCAGAAAAACAACAGCGGGTATAAACCTTTAGAGTTAATAAGTGTAGCCCCTAGTAACCCTTTAGCACCTACCTTTTAAGATTAATGAGGACCCGTATTACAAGCTACTAGTGTAATACGGTAGAAGTTCGTTCAATTTGTTACACAAAAAAAAGTAATGAAGACGTTACTTAGTTGCCTGTGCGTGACCGACAACATACAAGTAGTCGTTCGAGAATCAAACCTACAACATTATTGTTACAAGCATATAATAAAAATAACTTATCAATAGTATAAGTAAATTTTGTTAAACGATACGTCGGTCAACACAGAATCTGCTTCTCCCTGTGTTGTGCTCGACACCTAGAGATTTGAAATGTTCTGTCTCTTCTCTAGCAATATTGGCCTTCAAACCGGAGCATAACTGCTTGGCGGCAGAATAAATGGAAATGCAATAGTATCTCCCCAGGCGATCTCTGCCATAGTCCTACCACCAAGGAAATCGCTTAGTAAGTGTTTTTAAAATCGAATCGAATCGATTTTTAGACATTGCTTATTATTCAATAAGCAACTTCTAAAAACATCCCGAAGAATTTGCTGACTGGTTCTCGTACTGTGGGTTCGCATCAAAACATCCAACACGAGAGAGTTTCGAAACGCAACGCAATGCATCGCATGAAACACACGAAACACGTCTGAGTAACATTTTACATATAATTTGTCAAAAACCGCCCAACAATGTAACGAATCTCTGTACAGATTGTCACACGATTTTTGTGCATGTTCCGTTAGTCAATCCGACAGCAAGAACGAGTTTGATTATTTTAGGACCACTACATAGCATAGCACTGAAAGACTATTGATTTTTCTTATTAAGCATCTATAATTTGTAAATTCTGTAAACCTGTATGAATGTACATGCGGAATCTACTTGTAAAAGTAGTAAATCTATCCTTTTCTTAAGCTGTCTTCGAGCTAAATTAGTAAGGAATGAAACATAAAATCATCCAGAAAGAAACATTAAAAACGTTTTATAACTGAAAAGATCTGATAGTCATAGAGATCGAGTGCTTTTTTTACTGACGATAATAAATTGCGTTATATTCTTAAATCGAACAAGACCATGTTCTACTTCTCACATGTATTGTCTATCATATATATATAGAAAAATGATATTTAGTCATGTGTGACAGATTAAAGAACATCTCGCCGTACCGCCAAATTTCTATTTTTAGATTTTTATATCGTTTTACAAATTAACAATTATTGACAAAATATTAGAAGAAACTAGAACAGAATTAATCAAAAATTTGGCAAAATGGCCGTCCTCTTATTACATTATATAATATATTTGAATAATAAATACATTTAAGCTTAGAACTCTTTTCACTTGATATTTAAGGTGTTGCTAAAATTAAAAAAGAAGTAATGAAATTGCAAATAAAAGACGGAGAGTTATGAAATATTTATATTAATAAAAAAAAAACACACAAAACAGCAAATACTTTATTTTTACAGATTAGATCTTGATAGAATTACACACTCGCTTTTATTCGCTGTCATACCATCCATTCCTTTTGTCATGTGGGTAAATAGACATCAATGGTAACCAAAACAGAGTTATTCATATATGCTTCTAGGATAGCTCCACTTGGCTAGGATTCCTGCCCTTCTTTTCGACGCTACCTGTAATATATGATAATTATTTATTGAAACAATATCTACATTTTCACAAAAATAAGTCGATAGTGTCAAGAAACATCTCACATACGGCCATTTGATCCTGAACAAGGCAGAGCCCGTACCATGGTAACCATGCGTCGAATATTTATTCATATATTTTATATGCATACTTATGTAGGTAGTTAACATTCAGACACATAAGAAACACTCCTGTTCATCGCATAAATATTTTGTCTCGCGTGGGAATCGAACCCACACCCACACCTTCGGCTTTGCAGTCAGATGAACACAAAAAAAGCAAATAAAAACGTTAATGCAAGTTAAATGTTTTCAAATTTAAAATTACTTGCGCAAAAAAGTTACATTTGTCTATTCAAACGTCAAATTTCCGAAATCTCTAGTGAAGACGTTCGACTTAGCACCTGTAAAAGCAACAAAGTGTTAAATGGCAACATAATGGTCTTATAATGCACTTAATTATAATATCATTAACTAAGATGTACATCCGAACGATTTAATCGTCATCAGGTGAGAGATAATTTACGATGATTAATGATGTCTTGCTGATATCGTGCACTGTTTACTACGATCGCGCTTAAAATGACTCAAGTCATTATGTGCACTCACCAATGTAACCATTGAAAAATATAAATTGCGAATGAAAAATAAGTTAAACATGTATGTATATACTCAAGTAATCTTAAATATTTCTTTTTCTCGGAATATTTATAAAGCCACGATCATTGTCAAATAAAAAAAAAAGTGAAAATAACTTTGATAATAATAAAATAATATTTTTATACGATCGGATAAACATAATCGACGGGAAGTCAAATTTAAAGAATTTCAACATGGAATTTGTTTTACTTTATTACACATATTTTTGCAATGTTTCTTACTGTAATATTTAACAACAAGCAGGTTTAGTTTTAATTATGTAAGGCACTCAAAAAATTTAGTATAAAGTAATACATTGTGGTGGTAGTAAAATATCACTTTAGGTAGTTTGAATAAAAAATTGGCAAATCACATTTTTTCAGCTTTAGGAAAATTGCAAACATAATATGTGTTAAATAATTCTCCATGTTAATTTATTTAGCCATAATTGACATATTGTAATTGAATAACGTAGGGATATGATTTTTACCCGTCGGACGTCCAGAAATAGCAGGAGCCGTCGGACGGGACAAGTCGCCAGGAATAAAGGAAACCCACAAATAAAGGACACCATAGTAACATTGTACGATGCATAAGATGTCTGTCTTCTTACGAGTATTAATTATAGCATTCGCGTCCCTTTAATGGTTCCGTATTCTAAATATAAGCGTTTTAATGCCGATTTAATTAGCTATTAACGAATCACGCTGGCAGAGGTTTTATTATCTTATGCTTGGGATCGACGATAGACATTTGACTTCATGTAAGATGCTATTTTTATTACATCGTTCCTGTATTTTATATCTTAATAATAAACAGAATTATTTAATAAGTCAAACACTAATTAAGATTTGATTGGTAAAGAATTTTATTTTATTAAGTGTAATTTAATTTCAATGCTGTTAGCATTTATAAAAAGAAACACAAGCGGTAAAAGTTAATATGTTATATTCATACAAAATATCATGAGATTCGATTTTATTTTTTCAATCGTTACATACAGAAGATGAATCGAATATAGTATTAGGCCTTCTTTTTAAACAATAATTTCTCTCGATTCGATTATAATACTATACCTATTGTTATCACATTCTTAAAATAGAGTTGCATTGTAGTATTTTATGATATCACTATGATATCCGAGCTAAAGTAATTAAATATTACGAAGAAGATTTGTAATATATTTTTAACGGCACGTACGCAAAACCCGCATATTATGTAATGTATATATAACATTATGAATTCGTATTGACAATTTTTAATGTAGAGGAAGTGCTTTTATCAATATTTCCGACATAATACCTCCAAAATCACGTTGTTCTCTCGAGTTACTTGAAGACGAAATTATCTAGAAAACACTAAGTCTCAAAGTAGAAATAACAATAATCAATCACGTATCGACTAACAGCAAAGAAAAAATATTTCCTCTTAAAATTAATTTACCAACAAACACGATAAAATTATTATCACGCGTCGCATTTGTCAAAGTGTAAGTTTTTCGTCTAATATTTTTCATGTCGATTCTCTACAAATTACATTAGCACCCCAAAGTGAGTGCGTTTGAGAATCTTCGATCGACGCGCACGACGCACGTACATAAGTTACATGTCAGGCCCAATCTCTTTCTGTATGTTAATGTGTTTTCTAGATACTGACTAATGCATTGCCTTTGTCATTGAAATCTGTGAAGCGCGCTAGAGTTGTACCCCGATAAGGAAACGCATGCACTATCTGAACACAAAAAAATTCAACGTTTCATTACTACGATCGTCCGAACCCAGTTTGATTGGAATATAACTCTGAAATGGTTCGAAATTCAAATGAACACTTTTAGCTCTTTATTTTTTAATATAATTTAAACGTACTTCAACACGTTAAGATAACGATTGCCTCCGTGGCCTAGTGGTATAGGCTCGCGCTTTACAAAACGGGGGTCGTGGGTTCGAATCCCGCGGAGGGCA
>DWHO01000169.1:0-24646 GCA_018247575.1 Eurytides lysithous rurik | reverse complement strand
GAGCTTATCTCGTAAAAAAAATCTTATATATTAAACGTGTCTCTATTATTTACAAGTAATTTACATCACAAGCCCAATGTCGTATGGTGGTGTTGGAGTGGATTCGTGGAGTTGTTCCGATGAAAAATCCTATATATAAATATATATAATAAAACTGACGATTGAGGGTGTTCAAAAATAAAGCAAAGGAACTATGACCAAGACGTTATGATATCGGCACATCCCCTATAACAATCGGTTGCCCAGCGTGATGACCCCCAAATCCTCAAATTCGTAGGCTGCATTCCCACGGTTGGGACAAGATTTGGTCAGAGCACGCTCCAGCGCGCCTTCGGCGTGGGACAACAAATTAAGGCTACAAATAAATTACAGGTCAAAAGTGACCGTTTGTAATTTTCTTTCTCACAACTCTAAAACTTGACAGAACATCCGTTCGTTGTTGACTATTGAAAAAATTGGCACATCACAAAAATGCCGCTCGGGTTTTATCCAAATATTATCAGTTTTCATGTCAGGGTCTAAGGTCAATTCGTTACCATTCAATTATAGAGTACGTTTGTACAGTGAACAGAGTATGTACGTACAGTGGAATCTCTATAACTCGAACCTCGTCAAGTCGAAAAACAAAATGCCATTCCCTTCCGCTGAACCCCTTACTACGCGGTATTCCGAATTGTTTAGACTTTGTAACTCGAACAAGACGTTATTTCCCCACGAGGTGTCGTTAATACATATTTATACTGTATGACTCGAATTTCAAAAAGGTGACTGTAGACAGTGGCGGTACTATCATACAAGCCCGAAAGCCCGGCTTGCCCTATCAGCACATAATTCCCGGATAAAACATTTTCAAATTTGAGCGTTGCGGGAATTATACGCTTATCGAGATTTATAAACTTTACTCCTTGGTAGGGCAAGCCGGGCTTTTGGGCTTGTATGATAGTACCGCCACTGACAGTAGGTCGTAGTCAGTAAAATACTATAAAACTTGATTTGAATCGTTCGTCGAAATCGAAAAATATATGTACTTAGAAATCACGGCGGCAAGTCGAAACATCAATAGTTAAATTGTATGTATACTTTTGAATTCAGCTCGACATTCGAGTGATAGACGTTCCACTGTGTATTCTAAGGGGGGTCGTCGGAGTGTATTCTTGCTGTTTCGTTCGTCCGCTCTTCTTCCCGGACGCCCGCGTGTCTGCGTGTCCGCTTGTCTGTATCACCACCATACTTGTGTCCGCTCACGGCGCGCACGACCGAGTGACAGATGGTTGGCGCTCCGCTAAGAGCTCCTGCGGACCAATCCCGACCTCGTCAACACCCCTATCTCGAACGATTGATAAACGATCACTCCAATGTTCTATAAAATGTTCATCTTAACCGCCTAATGCACACCTCCGTGACATATACGGGCAACGTTTACCGGCAGAAATGTGCAGCTCCGTGAACGTCACGGTCACTGTAATTTTATATGTCGTAAAATATTACAGCTCCGTGTGAGTCACAGTTAATATAGACATATAATTTTCCAAATATTTTAAGTCCGTATCTGTCACGTTGGATGTGCATTAAGGAGTTAATGCAATTGGTCGCATATGAACTAGTATGATCTGCATACGCATAGAAATAATTCGACCTTTGATAATTTTCGTATGTCCCTAGAGTACAAACATGGTCTCCGGGGTCACTGGTTGTATATAACCCCCTCAACATAAGTATAGTTTATACACGAATACGAATTTCAACAAAAGCCATCGTAACATCAAAGGGGAGTAAAGTTTAATGTGTTTTTTGCTATAGAGCGTCGTGGTGCCAATTTAAATAGTCATAGCCAAATTTTAGTCTCCATTACGCCGTGCATTTAAACACTTAAATAAATTCGATTTACTAAATCAAGCTATACGAATAGACTAAAAAAATGTGCTCTTATCAAACTTTTCATGAACAACGTGAATTATTTTACAATTTAATAAATTATTTCATTTGTATGACACATTTGTACTATCCATTTAATTAATTAATTTTTACTGTTATAGTTAAATACGTTTCTATTCAAAAACACTAATTTAATTTAAGCAATGTTTCTATTAACAAAATTATTTTATAATGTTTGGTTGTTGACACTATTTATTTAATGTTGACAACACCATATACTCCTAGGGCAACGGTAGGCAAGATGATTTATAAACAAAAAAATGAGCTTACTTTCGCCAATTATTGTACTTAATATTACAATAAAATAACGTATTTTATTTGGTGCTGGAAGGAAATAAAATTAGTAGTTTTACAAAAAATGGCATCAGTTAATACCCGTGATCAAAAAATCGAACAGCAAGTATGTTTCAAATTTGATACAATTGGTCGTTTTCTTATTTACATGATCGATACCCACTCAATTTAATTCATTATAATTTATTTCGGACCTCATTTTACTACAGAGGCAATTAATGGAACAAAAAATGAAGCAGAAGAGGCAGAATTCTGGTATGGTACAGGCTAACGACTTACGAGTAAGTTCAGCAAAAAGACCTATTTCGGGCAGCCGGTCTCGAGAACTTCATGGTAATATTTTAGCAAACGATTTAAATTATCAGTTTTGTAGTTAATATTATATTACGTGTATTATTTTTCCGCATGAATGTTGTTATGCTATATTATTTTTCTTTGTGCGCCAATTTTTATTTTTTTTATCAGGCTATGATGGGCCGATGCAATTTCTTATGTCACCAGTGAATCCCGACCAAGTAATTCCTCTTCAAACAAATAGAATATCAACTTATGATGGTATGTGAAATTATCATTTTATTTAAAGCTTATTTAAATTTTATTTTTGAATGCAATACCATTTCTTTAAAAAATTTTCTTCTTAGTAATTTGTTATGTTATAAAATCTATTTTCCCTTTAAGATCTTCCAATCTGAACATGTAGTTTAATTTTTAATTTCTGTTTACTTCATTACTGAAAACGTTGTTTAACAACAAAACATGTTTAAGCTTCATCCACAACCATAGGATTACACTTTGCTATTAAAAAATAATTACAAAATATGTTCATTACATGTGAAGTAAAATACAACATATTACTTTGGTACCCCATTGTTTACTTAAAGTTGTAATTTTAGTCAGAAGAAAAATCTATTTTCCTCTAGAATTATCAGAATGTAATGAAAACAATAAGTTTAAGCATAAATATTGATTCTGTTATTTCTTTATGGTTGTTATATATGATTCACAGACATTAAGTGACTCTGAAGTGTTTATTTAGATTATTATATTTTGTTGTTATTGTAACATTATTTTAAGTTCAGTTGTGAATGAACAATTTTATAGTTTATAAGATGTAGTAACATATAATTTAACAGCAATGGTACAGGCTGGAACTCGGAAAACCAGAGGTGAAGGTGTTAAAATGAAATGGAAAAATATTGATTATTAATGTGTTGTTGTTTCCTTTTTTTATTATTTGAAAATGCTGCTCCTATTGTAAGACAGAAATGTCGTATTATAGGGGCTTTTTACGTACGTAAATCTTATGGAGACAAATGCCCAGATCAGAAAAAGTATTTGTGACTAATCCTATGATGCTGAAGCTAATAGCTGAGAATCTGTTTCTAGCTTAGCTTGTAGCTTTCCTTGTTATGTTAAGGTGTTACTGACTGGCCAAACAATAGTCTGATAAGTAAGATTGTCCTTTCATCAGACAAATAGTTTAGAAGTGTTAGATGTATTGAGGTTACTATATGTGTTAATCTGTTTAATGTCACTGAATTTGTACCTGATCTCCCCCTAGTATCACAGGATATCCTTCCCAATATGCATGAGCAAATATAAATAGTAATAATAGCCAAAATTAAACACTGTTTAGACATTTAAACAACAGAAACCACTTTGTTTTTTAATGTAAATCAATATATTGTTCACACTCCTCGATTAGAATGCAAAGAGAGAACTTTTACTTCTCTGCATTATTGTTATAATCTTATGGTCTTTTTGAGATTGACCTGTTCCATATCATAAGCTAGCCTATAAATAAATATTTGGTCTTGATGCATTGGAATTCATTGTAGAGTTAGGAAATCAGATCGAAGTGTTGACTATTGGCGACGGCGAGCATAGCGGAGAGGAGGAGGGGGAAAGTGTGCCCGTTTGCAGCGTGGGGCGTGACATTAGTACGGACGACGTGTGTGCCGATGCGGCCGTGGCGCCCCTACAAGCGGCGGTCCGACGCGACGGCTCACCGACGGAGGTCGTTGCGGTGTTATTTATTTATAAATGTGAAATAAAACGATTTCATCTCACAGTTTTACGAATGGCAACACGCCTATATTTCTGATGTTGTTATCTAATAAAAGCTACATCCGAGTATCCGATCTTTGTCATCAAAAATCTGTGTTATGAAAACTTTAACGCAGAACTGTGTTCAAGAAACATTAAGTTCCGATCGGAGAACTGAGAAATTACTATGCGTAGGAAATATTATTTGGATTATCTTCTATGTCAAGCGCAGCGCAGGGCAACACATAATTTAAATATTATGCCGTTAAAAACGTGCAAGTTGGCAAGTAGCTCGTCTCGTCCATTAACTCCATAAAAAAAATTGACCACCACAAGTTCTAGTTTTGCAAATATTTTTGTACAGCCTACATGTATTAATTCCAACCAATTTTTCTGAATTTTCCAGAATGCGGAAATCGAGGGTTCCGTGGAGGGGTCGGTAGAGACATTCGTAGTGACGCCAGCAAAACACGGAACCCTATACAAATGCCGGATAGCGCGCGACCGCAAGGGAATGGACCGGGGTCTCTATCCGACGTACTTTCTGCACTTAGAAAAGGACTACGGGAAAAAAGTGTTTTTGCTAGCCGGTGAGTTCAATTACCTGTGCGATGTTAATGACCTGTACTGTACCTTATATCTCCGGGCTATGCTATATATAGTGAACGCTGTACTGAGTCAAAAATTACACATTTTTTCGGTATGATTATTTCTTTCCTGTATATTATTATTACTTCAACATAATCAACTAAAGTTGAGCTAACGCCTATAAATGGTATCTACACCATTTTTAGAGTCGTTACCTCAAAAAACTATTTTGGTAAGTTCGTATCTTGTACGACTTCGATGGTTTCAGCCTATGCAGCTGTATAAAGCTTCATCGGATCACCGATCTTTTTAAATGTTAAGTTTCCACGAATTGGGTCCAATTGTTTCGGTATTTTCATAAAATTTCTCCTCTCATCGCAGCACGAAAGCGCAAGAAATCGGCCACCTCCAACTACCTGATCTCCACCGATCCCACCGAGCTGACGCGGCAGGCCGACAGCTTCGCGGGCAAGCTTCGCTCCAACCTCCTCGGCACCGCCTTCACGGTCTACGACAACGGGAAAGCGTGGAGGAAGCACGACCACGCGCACACACGCCAAGAGCTGGCCGCCGTAATATACGTACGCTGACCCGCGCATTCACTTTGGCAAAATTGTCTTTTGTCCGTATTCTTTTTTGTCTATGGATTAGGCTGACAAACGAGAAAGCGGCCCACCTGATGGCAAGCAATAACCGCCGCCCATAGACATTTGCAACATTACAGAATCCGGTTCGAGCCGGCCCATTCGGCAGCGGGAGTAGCTGCGTGGCTCTACCACCGTAAATGTTATGGTTATGTTTAATACGAATTCGTGTACAGTTGAACGTATTTTTTTGGGGGGTCAGCATCGTAAACGATTCTTCTACCTATATATACCTACTACCCACAATAGAGTGCCACACGGAATTTGAAAAAAAAATGCATAAATAACTGACAAAAATTAAAGATTTTTATCATTTGTCTTTTGTGGGTCTTCCGCTTTTTTCTTCTTATTTTACGATCCCTTTTAATAACAAACGAGCTCCTCTAAGGGTCGCGAATCTAAGGTTGAAAACAACGCTTTAGGGCAGGAGTCGGCAAAACCCGTAAACCACTACGGTGCAGCCCTTAAACCCGATATGGGTAACTAAAAGAAAGCGTTAATTAGACGAAACGTGGCCCGCGCCAATGTCCTGATAATATTTGCGGCCCGTATAAAAAAAAGGTTGACGACCCATGCTTTAGGGTGAAGACGACTATAGCTGAAGGAGGGCCTTTCAATCCGCAGGACACGAACGTGCTAGGTTTCAAAGGACCGCGCAAGATGACCGTGGTGCTGCCCGGCATGACGCCGGACCGGCAGCGGGTGGCCATAGCGCCGCAAGACGACAGCGAGACGCTGCTGGAACGCTTGAGGACCCAACGGCTGGACGACATAGTGGTGCTTCACAACAAGACGCCCGCTTGGAGCGACGAGACACAGTCGTACGTGTTGAACTTCCACGGCCGAGTCACCCAGGCGAGCGTGAAGAACTTCCAGATAGTCCACGACTCGGAGCCGGACTACGTGGCGATGCAGTTCGGCCGGATCTCCGAGGACGTGTTCACGATGGATTACAGGTACCCCCTCTGCGCGTTGCAGGCCTTCGGTATAGCTTTGAGCTCGTTCGACGGCAAACTGGCGTGCGAGTGATCGTATTCGCGGCAAGGCGATCGATTGGCTGCCGGTCCTTGCAGCCGGATTTTTACACAACTTTACACGGTCACAGTTCACTGTTATATATGATGTATTATTGTTGTTTGATTTTATCGATTGCCTCCGTAAATATGTTACAATGGTATATAACTGCACTTTGCCCCATGGCGTCATTATATCCAGTCTAGAAAAGATGTCTTAAAATAGGAAGAATCTTGTTAAGTCTTTGGCTTCACCACAAATTTACGATATGCACTTTCAACAAAAGCGTAGCCGTTATTTACGCTCAGCCATTTTGGCTAGGGAACATACACGAATTTATTGAATTTAATCGAATTGTCCATTACGAACCAGTATTTTTTTTTGCATTCTTTATTTATGTGAACTCGATAATGAATAATCAATTATTTAGTCGGTATACATTTAATGAGCTAAGTTGGTTATGAACTTAGACTTAGGTAATTTATAAAAATCATGTGATTTTTAAATATATGTTGCGAGTTACAATTTATTACTATGAACACGTTTTTTTTCAAGGCTAACCAATTGTTTGAAATTGCAATCCATAAATGACAATTATTCTGAATGATATTTCTAAAGGAATTTTATAACGTCTATTTAAATGTGAAGCATTTTCGCTATTTGGCAATATTCTTATATTGACAAATGGTCATAATGCTACAAATGAATAAATATATGTTGTAGGAATAATCTCAACGGAGCAATAACAAATTTAAGTTGTTGTTGCCTTGGCATTAGGATGATGAACATACGAATTAATTTTGCCTTACATTGATGCTAGTAGTGACCCGCAATCACAACAATCATTTGTGATATTTAATAACGACTCTAAAAGTATTGTTTCCCAATGTTTCTTAAATATTAAGATACCATTTTTTTTATTATTGAAAATTTTTAATGAAATAAATCTGATGATTTTGAGATAAAACAAATAAAATACATTTTTCACCACCATTTTGCTAAGTATCTATTAGTTAGGTAGTTATTAAAAAATGACTTTTTGTCGTTACATAATACGCACATATTATACAGCGATATTTCTATACTTTTATCATGAATGCACACTTAACCTTGATATGGAACCATCAGTGCCACAGGCATGGTTCTGTTAAGAAAGTTGATGTACGGAGGGCAGCATTAATATGGTTTTTGACTTACAACTGAATTCAAAAAGAGCAGCAACCTAACCGTTATCATTTCTGATCAAATAAATTGATAGTTTTTACCAAAACAGAAAATAAAAGATATGAAAATAGAAATCAATGCGTATTTCATATCCATTAGAGGGGTTGAGCATTTAGTATAAAAAGTATTATATAATATTGAATGTTAGATTAGATATGTGTTTAATGAATATTAATAGCGCACAACTTTATTTTCGGTGCTTTCTATACATTTGGTTGTGTTATTGTATTGCATATTTTGCCACTCATCGACAACTTTAGAAACTAATCTTAATTACACCCACTTAATGTGTATAATGTAGGGAGACATTGTGATGCCTTATTTATTAATAGTACTATTGCACTTCTTTTGGATATTGATGCAATATTACTTTGTTTTACTTGCTCCATTACAAAATATGTTCAAATGAGTCCTTGTTTCTACAAGGAATCGGTAAGGCTAGAATTTAAACTCGATTATTGGTTCTTTTTTTTTTAAGTATACCTGTAATTTGACATTAATTGATGTTATATTACCATGTTCAATATTTTACAATATTAAAAAAAATCTCCTTATTCCATCAAGTAGAGGCAATTTTGTTTAATCATTTTGTCAAATCTCCCATAAAGAAAATGTATGTTACAAGTCCTTCAGTTACCATAATGTTTCCCTACAAAAGTAGCAATTATGGTCCAAGAATAGTCTTAGTAATTGGTGTTGTAGAATTAGATTTTTTAGAATTTATAATCCTAAAAATACTAACTAATTTACATTCCAATGTGCTTTAATTTGATATGCCATAAAATAACTGGCAGCATCACAAATAGTATTAAGAAATACCTTTAAAAAAAATTTGAATTTTAAGTTGTCCTAGTCATTGTGAATATTTAGTTGTAATTTTAGTTTTACAGCAATGTCTAGTGTAGAAACAAATCACTTTATTGCACACAAGAGTCAACAATGGTTATTTGTTATTATTTCTAAGAAATAAAAGTTACTGGTTACTATCTCAGATAGGCGCTAATTTCATATTTGTGACTATTAATGAACTCCTTCAGGAGTATTTGCACATAATTTGTTTCTGTATTTAATTATTATATTTATGTGATTTGCTTATCATCATTGACTTTTAGATGCAGTATTGGCCATTGCAAGTAAAGTATTTATTTGTGCACTTCAACGATTGCCTAAACATTCCAGTGGACACATTCATAGATTAGTTGTGTTAAAAACTCCTTGCATAATTATGTATGTTACCACATCAGTATTACATAATTTGTTTTTGACAATAACATCCTAACAATAAATTTCCCATCTGTTTTAAAAGCTAATATTTATAAATATTATATTAAACAATTAAATATTGAAATTCATTGATTAATTGTTTGAATCATTGTTTTAGTAAAACTAAATATGCAATCTTGAATATACAACAAAAATTAAATGAATGTTCTTATTCATAAGGAACAAGAATATTTATTTAACTGAACCATGATTATATCCATTTTATGGAAAAAAATGTATAAAATTTTAACTTTTGTGGATGTGTATCAATTGAAAAATTCTTTGTGACTTCAATATTATTTATTCTGATTCAGTATTTATTTTCCTACCGGTCAGTATGACAATAGAAAGATGCTTAACAGATAGGATTAATAAATGTGTGCCTATATAGATTATGTGTCTAACTAGTTAGTTTAAATAAAATTTTAAATTGAATTTGTATAAAAAATGTAAAATGGAACAAGATTAAAGCATCAATGATAACGAGCTTGTAGAGTTGTATGGTGTATAAGTAAAAAGTATTGTCTAATAAATAACCACATTATTAGCTGAATGTAAAAGTTCGATGTATTTAAACATGAAGGAGAGCAAAAAATTTGAATAGTACAGCTGCATTTTTAATTTGAATTTTTTTCTTATGTTCCAAATCTGTGAGTCCAACACTTGTTTCTCTCAATATGTAGCTTTATTTAAATATACACTGTAGATTTGTTTCAAGTCCAAGTTAAATTTACAATAATTTTTGTTATCAGGGGATATAAAAAATGTTTAAAGTGGTGTAGCACAAATAGCTTATGAATGCAACTGGCATCTTCGTAAGCAATATACCTAATTGTATAGTATCTATTAATATAACATTGTGACATGAAGGAATTGAATATGAGTCATTTAAAATCTAGATTTTGGTGCCTTTAAGGAAATAGGTTAAATGTTTGTGCCTTTTTATTTCAAGTTAACTGTGGATTTTGTACCTGACACTTTTTTAATCATGTTATAATTTTATCGCTATTTTAACGGTTATAAACTGTGTAACGTTTAAATTATAATTATACGAAATCGCCACACTAAATTGCTACAGCATTATTAAGACTTCTACTCTGATGTACTATTTTATTACACGAACAACACATAGTACAATTTGAACAAAAGGTATACAAATAGCAATTTTTGCTTCGCATTTGCTTGCATTTCGTAAATATAAACTGTGTGTGCCCTACATGTATGTCTACACAATATGTTTTACCACAACTTATATTGTTATATTCAATAGCGCCTTGATGTTAAAAATAGCACTTAACATTGTATTAAAAAAAAATATTCCACTTGAAATCTATTAAAAATTCTGAGGAAATAATGTAGTCACAATATTCATTTATTTACAAGCTTCACTATAACATAAGCAAATCCATCAACTTTTTACTTTAAGTCTAAATACTTGAACAACTACAAATAATACTAAGTAATTCACACTACTAAAATTATATTTATAATGCTTAATTAATTTCGTTTATCGAATTTTAAATAAAAGTTATTAATGTAATAACATATTACTCCAACTACGTTTTACATATACTTTCTAATATTTAATTGACAAATGACCTGCTATATGTTTTATGTATATATTTGCTGTTAATATATAAACAAATATTTAGGCATTTATAACAATTAACAAAATTTTATTTATATTCTTTTGCATTTTGCTGCTTAAGAATCTGAAATTATTTACGAGGCTCAATAATTTTTGTAACATTTTACATACTGGTTTTCTCTTGAATGTCATTCTTATGTTTTATTAATAAATGTTTGCAAGATTCATTGTATTTTATTATTTTTGTATTATCGTGTAAAAGTTGCTGTTTACTCATTGTATTCAACAAGTGAAACAGAGGATATAACAATACCTACTTCAATGAGTCATGCTCATTCGAAACATTCCTTAAAAAAAAGGTTTTCATAATATTAGATTTACAACAATAAGTCTGGCCATAATCAAACACTTGTTAAGATAAGCAAATATAAACGAATGGAAATAACAGTATAGGTCTGTTTCTGTGTTTGGAAAGAAAAACGTGATGAAATAAATGTAAGAATGCATTCGGTGCCATGCCTGCACCTTTTGTGACAATTATTGATATTGGTTTAACGAAATTAAACAGGGGTGAAAGAGTCAAGATCGCTCAGACCACCTAATTCAGGTGACTACAGAAAATTTACAGTGGTTTTGGAATATTACGACGGTAGAGTTACGCAGCTGTTCCCGCCGCTGAATGGGCTGGCTCAGAACCGCCACGACCTTGCAGAAAATCGGCGTAAAATAAAAGTAATTTTGTCAGGTGGCCCATCCCCTCCCCTTTCTCCCTCTTTCACTCCCCTACCTACCACTGCCTCCAATCCTCTCCTCCTACTTTCCTTCCTCTCTCAAAGATTCACCCCTAAAGGCTGGCAACACATTTGTAAGTTCTGTAATGTTGCAAATGTCCATGGGCGGCGGTGATCGCGAACGAAACATGGATTCACCACTACACGGAAAGAAAAAGAACAGTCAAATCAGTGGATTTTACCGGGCGAACCTGCCCTAGAGAAAACAAAAACCGTCCCATCAGCCGTTATTTCCCATCCCATTTTTTGCTACCAGTTTTAGGGTTCGAGACATCCACGGTAATGATATTTGGAGGCTTTGGACTATATTTTTTAAAAGAAATATCTTTAAATTACAAAAATAAACAGTGGTTACATAAAGTTATACCCCTTTAACCAGGTTTTATATTTTATATAAAACCTTATAATGCATCGAATAATTGCCTGGACGGCAAAGTTGCATATTTTCGCGAATCAGCCATAATCATAGCAATTTTTTGAATTTTGCAACTTACATTTATAGTTACATTCATCTCTTCCAGAATTAAATTTAAGCCTTTAGCATCTACCACTAACTTAGCACTTCAAGAACATATATTTGTATAATTCATATTTCTATATCACTTTTTATTCAAACTATGATACCGACAAATATGTAATAAAATTATAATAATTCCATTCTACAACATTGTTATTAATGAAGACTGGATATTAATGAAGACTGATGCATTTGTATGTTGCATAATTCAGTCCTTCACTGGTCCTTCATTGCATTTTTTAACTAAATACCGATAGAGATAATGCATATAAATTCATCAGTTTTCAAAATTATCATGATCATTTCTTACACAACTAAGTAATATTTTAAAACATTTTTGATATTATCACTGATGCTTCTGAAATACCTATTGGAAACTATGAGAAAATCTATTATGAGATTGTATCAATTAAGTTAATAAATAAGAATACCTCAAGAGTTATACATTGTCCAAGATATTACCAAGCAAACAAAAATGCTTGAAAACATTTTGGTTGACGACTCTTGCATTGAACTTTTGCATAAAACATTAATGTTAATGTGAAATTTTGTAAAAATATATATTTAATTTTTGCCCAGTTACTTCAATTGATATAGTATGGTCCTTATCTACTTATGAAAAAAACATTTTAATTGATCGAATATGAAATAAAAAGAGAAGATTCAGAAGAGTATTTTCCATTCCATTATAGTAAAATATAAAATAATTTGTGAGCAATACTTGTCTCTAAGACAAGTAATTTTTTTAAATTTTCTCCCCATGGAACTAAACCAAAGTACAACTTGGCCCAAACCGCCAGTCTTGGAAATCCTTGGGGAAGGCCTATGTCCAGCAGTGGACGTCATTTGGCTGATGATAATAATAAAAATAATATAATAAATCTCTACGATCCATTGGCTTTGATCTTGAGATATATTTAATAGAATACAAAATATTGTAGAACAAATTTTCTCCGCGAGGGAACTTATCGTCCGGAACTTAACTTATTATAGCGATGTAAAGAATCTTTGATCACCTTATATTATAACCTTATGATTATTTCGACTCTCACATTGTTTCTAACCATACGTTTACCGCATTGTTAATGTTGCTGAATTTAGCAACCCTTTCAATAGGGAATATACATGGTGAAATGCATCAGAACCTTTCCCTAGGAGAGCTCCCACTTCCTACAACTTTTTTGTTGAGCAACAAAATAGGTGAGCTGCTCGCTCGTTTGCCTCTCCTAATCCCGATAAATAAAAACGTATGTTGCAAGTGGACAGTATTAAAAATCATTTGTTTTCTACGTCTTATAAGAAATAAAAAAAAGATAATAAAAAGAGTTACACACACATTTTTAATCTAATGTAAGGTCGTAACGTAACAAAAACGCTCTGTGTAAAGAATGATAGTGATGAAAGTAAATATTTTCATGTTTGTTAAAAATAAGGTTCCGCGTTGCTTATGATAACGATTGATTGATATATTGGAGTAGAATAGTACTAGCAAGTGCAGGGATATGTTGCTGTCTAGTTAGTTATTAATAGAATGGTACTTTCAACCGAATTGGACAAAAAAAATAGAAATTACTTTTAAAAGACTATTTCGTACTTCATACAAGTATTAGCATACTTTTTATATACATATATATATTTTAAAATCCAATCTGTATGAATGATCCAAAATGTTGAATTTTAAAATATATATGTATATATATTTCTTGTTCGTATTAAAAAAGTTCGTAATGTTATACGTAATCATCATTCATTAAATTAATAAAAGTTGACAGAGAATTCATTACAAAAATTAAATTATTAATTATTTTGACAAATAAAGATTTATTGATGGGAATTATAAGATAAATGGTTAGTTTGCTTTTTATCTTCTCATCTACATTTAACGGAATGTGTTATTCAACGTGCGAAATCTGATGTATGTGCATAGCAGTGGTGTCGGATTCGTAACATTAAATTGCGTACGCAGGATATCATAAGACAATACTTGAGAGAAAAGAGGCAAGATTCTCGTTTTGTTTATATATTCAGTTTAATATTTGACCTACATAAACAACGAATACATAAATAAATAACATTATTATAACATTTTTAAAATATTAATTCCTTAATTCTAAATATAAACGTATTAACTTCTATTCCTTTTGCTCGACGTGAATAAATAGACTGACGTAGTAAAACAATGCATTTTACTCTAAGCACTCTTTACTCTCTTCAAAAAGCATTTTACTTTACGTTCTTTTCAGCTCATAAAACCGAGCATGATCGTACAGCGGTATGAACAAGATTGAAACTAAAATCAATAATTCCGCATGTTTTGTTGAGATGAACTTGCAATTCTTTGTAGTAGTGTGGGAGTGATATTTGATGTTGTTACCAAAGAGCTTCCAAATGAATCTTAATTGTTAATTGGCTCTACGGGTATGCAAAGCTCTGTCGTCTATTGAACAAGAGGATTGTTGCCAATCCGGCGAATCTGATACAGCAGGGACCCATCATAGATGTGCAATCAATTATGTAACATTGGGCACTAGGCCAAAGTTGACTGCATACGTGCATCACGGGCGAATTCGTTGGAATTGGGTTGATTGGTTTCGGATATGGTGGCTATGCATCCGGTTTCCATAGGACAACTCATCAAAGAGGCACTTTAACCGTGTCCGGTGTTTTCCTAATTAGGATATTGGTGGTTTAAGGTAAATGGATGGCAAGCGCTTTACAGATGTTTTATATAAAGAGAAGCTCAAATGTGTACTGTAGTTACGCGTATTAGAGATTACGTTATCATTTCCAAAGAACTAGTAACGGATCACTAGAACGACTTGGCATAGATACAGTTTTTACGACGGGAAGTGATATAGTTTACATTTTATCCTGGCGAATCTTTGCGAGTAAAATCGCGGTCAAAGGCAAGTCCTTACCTAATATTATAAATCTGCAGGTGCGTATGTTGGTTTAACCTTCTGTTACACAGTTTCGGATCTTCTATTTATCTCAGAAAATTTCAAAAACTGGATAACTCCTGAAGCAGAATTTTATTTATATTATACTACGTGTAGTATTATATAAATATGACAATTTAAAAATGTCTTTAGCACAATACTTTATTTATTACTTTGGCACATTCCTAGACAAACCTGCCATTTTTACACTGCGTGGTCCGGTTTTCTGGTGACGTGTGAATCGGTATTGTGTGTTTAGTAAAGTGTGGTAAGGTTATTAAAGAAAAGTGAAATTAATAAATACATAAACAACGTAGTTACGGCGTCGGGTTGAAAAGATGGAGTCGCTAGCAGATGCATGAAAATCAAAATAAACTCAAACAAACTTCTATCGTAGTAAATCGGATGGTAAAGTTTCATTAATCAATGATTTTAAATTATTTTTGTGCTGTTCGTTGCGATTTCAATCCGTCCACCAATGTGGTAGAGCACTTGTGATCATGGCCTTGGTGATGTTTATAAGCTCAATTTGCCGTGACCTTCATATGTCATCTTATGAGTAATTGTTTAATTGCTCAAATGTGTTGCGGTTAAATGTTGCTGATAATAGCACCTAAACAACCCTCGTGTTCTCTATCCAAGTATTATATTTTGCTAAAGAGCCTGAAACCTGCCTGTAGTAGGCAAGGTAACTATCGTAATGAAATCATATTACGACGGTTACCTTACCAACTACAATTGCCGCATAACTTCTATTACCGCATGAAAAAAAAATGGCATTTACCTAGTCTAGGTGTAGTTTCTGTTCAAATCGGTGTTTGTATGTATTGTATTTATGATTATTTCACATGAACACACTTTAAAGTGAAAACGTGTTTAAGGATTAATGGTGTAGGTGATTTCTTGTTAATGGCAGCAACTTTCTCGTTAAAAAACCTCGGTAAGTATGTAACCATCAATGGGTCCAGAGATGCTCCCCAGTTCATGGAAACTTAGCATTTCCACGGCTTCGGTATTCCTATGGTGTTTTGACTCCTTAGTGTTTTTTTTTAAAACCTCGTATTACGGATCCGAATCTAGAACTAGAAGCTGATACATATCAGCTAGGTAGTACCGCCACTGTATCAGCTGTAGCTGATACAATGGCGGTACTACCATACAAGCCATAAAATATAGCCATAATTAGCACATAATTCCTGAATAATTTATTTTTAAATTTGAGCATTGCGGGAATTATGTGATAATTAAGATTTATACATTTTACTCCTTTGTAGGTCAAGCCGGGCTTTTGGGCTTGTATGGAAGTACCACCACTGAGCTGATATTATATACTGCTATTATAGATGTGAAAGTGTGCTTAAATATAATATACTAATAAGCAATATTTGCGCATTTCGAACTTAATTTTCGGCTTTTAGTTCACTTTTATTCAATGAATGGAATCTTTTTTGAGAGCAGTAAACAGAGCCAGCCTGGTGATGCCTCTGCATTGCCAGTCAAGCGCCAAGCAATAATGTGTAGGCATTATTGTGTTGTGGTTTGAAGATTATTGTCAGCAATGTCGCCAGCGTAATTAATATTAATATTGAATTCGCTTCGTCACTTTAGCTTCTGAAAAAATAACGCAAATAAAGCATAAAGTCAACAAAGTCCAGCCAAAAGCTGTCGCCGAAAACATCTTCGCTTTAATATAAGTAATTTTAAGTACGGATGAGTATTTCTGACCTAGTTTTTCGAAGTCGTAAAGAAGATCTTTTCCACTCTGATCCTATAAAAAGGCGCAACTCTACAGGCTGTACAATTAGGCGTGAATAAAAAAAAAACTTATCAACCAAAAAGATTTAGAGTTAGATCTCGAGGTTTATTTTTTAACGTTATGTTTCACGGAGATACCTGCCAACAGGCACGGCGTTAACAATTGTTGACATTGGATTTTACGATATTATCTATCCGTAAAAGTATTCAACTCTTAGAGACAGAATTTGCCAAAGAAACAGAAATTTCATGTAAGCAATTTAAATGCGGCATTGCATCGTTCTTTGCCACCTGTGAATTAATCATCAATGCAAGAAATAGATTTTATTTTTGTCGTCGCCCGCAGTCGTCCACCGGCGAATTCAGTTTTGTTTCAAGTTTACGGTAGATGTCTATAGTACGCTTTTGTGCTTTATCTTCACAGAATGAATATTATTTACATCATATAACTAGAGATAATCTTAAACGTTCCAAAGACACAAGTTGCACGTTTTTTTATTAGATAAATGGTATTTTCTTTTTCTGTACTATACAGATAAAAAATGATTTTATGATTTTATTTTATTCGTACGGTACACACTTATATAAAGAAAATGATTATATTTGAACCACATCTAGATCAATTTGAAAAATTGTTTTACTTTTTGTGCCTATTAGTTGAGTTTATCAATAAAATAACTGAAGATATTGATAAAAATGATAATGTTATAATTGGGGTACGAAGTATCGGAGCATGGTGATTACTTTATCTCATTATCGAAATTACTGTACTCAAATCGATATTGACCTTATCATTACGAATTGATTTTGCAGTTGGACTGCCGTCTTACTTTTACGAGTGTCGTTTGTATTTTTAGGCCTTTAAAAATGGTGAGTACTTTATAACAGTTATAATATTAAGAATTTTAGCAAAATAATTTTACCTCACGTGACACAAACGCTTTGTGAGGTACAAACTTGCATATAAAACCAGTTATATAAACGAAGAGTAGAATAAGTTTTAGTCCTCACTATTGCTTTCTTGTAAAATAATTTGAACTAGATGTCGCCTAGAAGTCGAAACTAAAGGAGCTTTTCTTCACAGAGTATACGAGTACCTCTAGTCATTGAATTAATATTGTTTTATGACTGTGATATTTATAATTGGACATTATTGTTTGACACTAATAGTATAAACGTAAACATTAACATTGTCTCTTATCTAAATGAATAAATATATTTTTGTTTGTTGGAATAGCAACAAAGTTTTATTCTGAATATTTCCGCAGATATCTTTGATACAAAATATAACTCTGTCAAATTTCAACCTCTTCCGCGAGCACAATAAGCTGTAAAAGGAGTTCACAGTTTTTCCTTTACGTATCAATATATAGATTTTAAAAGGATTAATTAAATTCTAACTTAGAACGCAAGAATCAGAACGAACGCTTACTACGATAAACGACGATTATTAAGAGACGAAAACTGTCACAACACATTATACGTAATTCTTTATGCCACTAAATAATATACGGTTCGCTGGAAGATTTCCGTGTATAAGGTTACGTGTTTCGTTAAGTATGTGAACGTTCTAATAGATCTATATACATCTCATAGACGAAGGAAGTTTGTTGGAAGCCGCGACAGGCGTGCGGTACTAATCAATTAATGGCAATCGACATCACGTGGCAGCGCCTCACGCAGCCGTCACGTTTGTGTAAATTAGGGCTGGCAGTCTAAACTATCCTAAAATTACTACGGTACGAATATTTGAAGTTATTATCGTTTTATATCTGAGAATGAATGTTATTCTGTGATATTCAGAAATCTCGGTGGATTTAATTGTTTTGTCGTTACTCTGCGCGGTGAACAGTTTTCTGTGCATTATCCATTGTACGATAAGTATAGTTGAAAATTATTTTAAAGGCGATGTGAACTAACTAAACGCGTACGTCTTAAAGGCAATATTGACGCAGGAACAGAGAATTTGTGGCAATTAAAAATCTTTTTCTTCAGTGCGGTCTAACGCTAGTAGCGTTTGTCATCCTAACCTGTGCCATATCGTGGCGACGTATGTTGTAATACACGGCACCGTAATTATTATACAAATCACCGCCTCATAATCGTCCTTGAAGTGTCTATTTACAATCGAGTCTCGCGTCCATCGGATCACTGTGTCGCGGCGTGTAGTCTGCGATTACCCTAGCGTGATCGTATTCTTATTGAATAACATTACCGGCATGCACGTACTTGCCGATAGAACATAAGTACGTTCCTGGAATACGTTGCTAAGTCTTAGAGTGCTATTCAATTACTCTCTGGCGGATATCAATGGTGTCGTCGGAGACGCCAACTGATTAAACTAGCATCAAACTCGTTTATTGGAATCTTTAATAAGCCTTCGAGACTTATTTTCTCTTAGTAATTTTTTTATCAAGTTTATTAGCGCAATTTAATTTCTCCGAAAGCAGCCGATGATTGAGATTTGTGTTGAAGGAAACTCTTAAGTGCCTTACACACATACTGTTATAACAATTTTTTGTTGAAGCGGATACTAAACATTGTTAATGTAAAACTAACAGATTTCGCGTTCAACTTTTGTTTGATTTCAAATTCCCAACATTTAGGATACTACCTCGTCCTTGTTTAGTAGGAGTGAGTGTATCGAAAAGTAGTATCATTTCAACAACACATATTATCATAAAAATCACGATCTATTAACCCCCCCTCCCAAAAACCCCAACCTTAAAGGCTGGCAAGGCATTGCAAAGGCATTTCAATTGGCATTTCAAAGTTGCAAATGTCCATGGACAGTGGTGATAACTTACTATGAACCGCTTGCTCTTTTGCCTCCTCCGTAAAAAAGAAAGTAATGATATACTTAGCCCATGATTGACTTGAAAAATTGTTGTTCCTTAATAATTGATTTAAATCGGTTGTTTTATTCAACAAAGATTTCTTGGTAACAAGTAGCCATGAGATCCTTTATGTAAGATAATGATACGCATCGGTCCTCGCTCCCGTTTTTCAATGTTGCAAATATCAATTTCATGTTGGTCCGAGTGAGAATTTATTCCGTACCATTTTGAAGTAAAATATAAATTTCCATTGTAGATTCTGCATTAAACGGGAGCATTCTGAATGAACTCAGGGTTGGGTTTAGACGATATCTTTTAACATTCAAAATGCCTGTTTTGATTTAATTATACTTTGCATGGGCATCTACCCGCAGAAGCGTATATAGCTGTGTAGAGGTAAAAAGCTATTTTCTTTAATTAATAGAAGATAGCAAGATGTTTATGACAGAATGTGTTAAGTGAACATACGATTCACTGGCCACCTAAAACCATAGACGATGCAGGCGTTCTACTGACATTTCCTGTTATAGGCTCTTGGCTAACTCAACCGCCTAACGAGTATAAACATATTTACATTACGCTAATCTTCCATGGGATCCTGGTATTTCTTTGACAAACTTGTTTGTCTAGTTAAAATAAACAATATAAAAGCTTGTTTTACAAAGTAAAAGACTTTAAATTAATTTTTAAATCTTTGCACGTATGTTTTGGCGTTATTTATTCTTTGTTGGTGCAACGTTTTATCGCGCGCTCGCATTATTCTTTAACGAGGTAACTTAAGATGGAAAACAAGTTAATCTAAAAAGTAGTAAGCAAGTAAGTAGGTAGCTAAAAAGGACCTCGCTGTACCGGTGAAGGAAACTCCCTGTGAAGAGGCAAATTTATATTTATAAAATGATATATATATATAAACTGGGGAGTACTTTTTTTATAAAATTTAGTGACGTGACGAGGATATCAGGTATGCGATATTTGGTATATTAAAGTACATTGATCTTGACTTCTACGATGTTATGATCACCGTTGTGTCAGAGGAGGACCGAGGAGATAAAACAAAAAAAGAGAGATGTATTTCAAACAAATTCATAAGTAATCCTACTATGTGAATTACAAACACGTTCACGTGTTGACACCGATTAATGAAGCTTTGAAATTATAGTTTTATATAAACTAATATAAAACTAGATCATAATTTAACCTTTAATCGTCCTATCCATCTGTAACATATAATTGCTTAATGTTTGAACTCTTTGCATTGTGCCCTTGATGCAATTTTGCAAATTGCTTTGTTAAAAGCATGACCAAGAGTTCGTTACACCAATGACCTTTTTCGTGCTCAACGATCCTTTGTCCATCGTGAATTATTTAAAAATACTTTCTGTGTGTAAAGCGTAGAAACAACTCCAGTCAAATAAAGGCTAAATTTGTTTGTAAAGATTAGAAAAACTTTTACTTTTTTCTTTTATGCATACTTTTTTTTAAATGTTTTTTTTTAATATATTCGCTAGTAGTAGTAATAGTAGTAGTATTTGGCCACATTACAAATCTAGAGTAGATATGGCCAAAATCAACCTGATTCCAATATTCGAGCAATAAACCTCTTTCAGATTGAAAATTTGAGTAAGGATTATAATACTGGCCAACCTGTTGAGAAAAGTTTACGTATTAATTTCCCACCTTGATATTATCATAGAGAGGGGTTCAATAGGTAAAGGACACTAATTCAACTTATTCAAGGTATTCGTTATTACTTTGCTGGTCACGTAATTCAAACAACGAGAAGGCCAACACGGTTTCCCTATTTTATTTTCCGCGTGAACCGAAGCCTGAAGGTACCGTTAATTTGTACATGTTTTTCCTTATCACTTCTTGCAAACTTTACTTCAGGTGTTATACAGTGCACATCTCAGTGTTTACGTTTCTGTTAAGTACTAGTGGGTTCTTTTGCAGTCCGTCTGGGATGGTGCCACGGCTTTCATCAAATCATAATATATTTTTTCAAATAGGCCTTTACAAGTACTTCTGAATCATAATTTTTACATCTCAGTTCGTGAGGATGCTAACACCTACTCGGAATGTACAGCAGATCTTGCTGATCTGCTGTACTGCTACTACTGGGCTGACTCTGTCCACTACTGAGTTTTAAGAAAGTATTAAAATTTTGTCGGATAAATATTATGCTATAGAGTATTGTCAGTTGTTTTGTCACCAAGCAGTAATTTAGGAGAACTACTGTGTTCTGGTTTGAAGGGTAATATTTACGGTTCAATTATTGGGTACAGAGGTATCGTATCTTAAATCTCAGGGTGACAAACAAAACAAAAACAAAGGGGCCGGAAAAAGAACCTGTTACAAATTGCAATCGTGTTCCCAAAAGATGAAATTCGATGAGTTTTGTTTTTAATGCGTACTAAGCGGAACGCTTGCCCAAATCATAACAGTGAAACCGTATATTGGATTAATTAAACAGCACCGAACTCTATGATCCTACGCTGCGCCTGTCACTCGAGTTGAGATCTATCTTAGTGCCCTGTAGTTTACCTTAGATGCGACTCATGCGTTACTGACGTTAATATAGCTTTGACAATGCTGAGGTATCAGTCACAGACATGCTGTGCAAAAGCATAGTATTTCTGCTGCTGTAGGTATTATGAAAGGTGGGAGCCTCTTTAGTATATATGTATATATTAGTTAGTTAACGATTAGTTATTATTTGTCTACGCTAGCAAAAGAATTGAATGACTTTCAAAGGTTTTTCATCTATGTGTATTTATGTATAACTCCATGTTCCCTTTTCCTTTACGCATCAATCGATTTTGAAAGTATACATGGTTCTTCTCATTGGGTTACTAACCAAAATGGTATATTGTGGCAGTATTTTTTTATGTCTTGATATAATAATTTGTATTCTATAGAAATATAAAATATAAAATGGAGTTTTAAGTTCGAAGAGTACTGTGAAACGGATGACAGCATAAACACATTCATTAAAAAAAAGTCACGAACGGATCAAGGATTTTACCAAAATGTTATTCTTAACGTTGTTTTATCGCTAAACTATAGATTTGTTGGATTTATCAGAGACTTAATAATTGCTATTGCATAGCAACCCAGATATCTGTAACGCATAATCGCAACGATAATAATTAATCAGCGTTTCGAGTATACGGTTACAATATTAAAGTTTGTAATTAGTAAGCGAATATGTCAACGTTATTTTTTAGTTTTAGTTTAGTAGCTTCTCACAAGCAGTATTGGCGCCATTCCGAATATTTATTGAAATAAATGTACCATAAAATTTCGTATCTCTCATTTCCTTTTCCGCAGTTGGATACCAGTTAAGATGCTCTTAACTCCATTGCTATTTAATATTATAAGTAAAAGTAATATTTAATAAAAACGAATGTAGTTTGCACGCATCGGGAACGCCTTAAAATGTTTTAGTATTAATAATAATGGACAACTAGTCCATTATTATTAATACTATTTTCACTTCTCATCATTTCTCATAAGGACATCAAGCATTAGTAGAAAGCCCAGCACTAGAACATTTTATTGTATTTTAATTATTATTAAAAAATTAAATTCTATTATTATTAAGACTGGACGTCCTACTAATGCTTGAATTGTGCAAAACGCAAATTTTCCTATCATGTCCGTGACTCAATGTTTATGTAGTGATGGTGGGATTCAAGGTGACACGCAGAGCAAAATGATGTTATTATTAGGATTAATTCAGAAACCTTTGAACTCGCGTGGCTGTTATCTGTGCTGCAGTAGAAAGTTTTATAGTTATTCAATTTAGCAAAATTCTGGTACGATTACATTGTATGTCTATACTAAAATTGTCTAGAGGTTAGTTTCACTTGTTCTTATTTTACGTATAATAGAAACTGTTGAAATAATATTTTTACATAAAGACTATTGTTCAGATTTTACAAAGACCATAAATAATGAAATAAAAAGTGTGTATGGTGTCATCTCACGGCATCGTCAACAAAAAGATTTTGTTTAATTGCTCAGCTACAAATTCAAAATTCATAATTTATTACAATATGTCTATTCAATTTCTCCTTTATTCACTAGTTCCTTTTAATAGAATTTTGTAAATAGCTAACATTAATCAGATTTTGTTTCTTTATGCAGAGCTAAAGAAAACATTTTAAAACAATGCATATTTGAACACGTCTATTGTTAAACAAACACATTTAATGAACCTCTTTGTTTGTTAATTTATGTTAAATATTCTTTATTTATTTCTCCTTATTTACGATCTCACTTTTTAGTAATGTGATTCGTCATAGAAAATAAAATTATTACATTTGTTTTCATCTTTTTATAGTATTAAAATTTCACTACAATACGAGTGCTCGTTCAACTATTCAGATTCACTATTTAGATACCAATCTGAAGCGTCACAATAACTACTATAAAATGTCTATTTGCAAGTCCTTGATGTTTCTTAAAGAACATTATATTATTATTACACACAATATAATAATAATAATAATAATACATTCAATGGTGGTACTACCATACAAGCCCAAAAGCCCGGCTTGCCCTACTAAGGAGTTAAATTCCCGAATACTTTATTTTTTTATTTGAGCTTTGTGGGAATTATGTGCTAATTAAGATCAATAAATTTTACTCCTTAGTAAAGCAAGCTTCGGGCAAGCCGGGCTTTTGGGTTTGTATGGTAATACCGCCACTATATCCATTTTATATGAATCTTACTTTTTTTATTGTTTATTATTTACTATTTAAATGATCTATGATTTTAATAATTGTATGAAAACAGCTGCAATACAATGAAGCCGATAGCGATTGTTGACGTCAGTGTGTCACGTTTATTATAAACATTACATTGTCGTTATTTCTGACGGCATACATACACATATTAAAATCTTATAAAATATTATTCTTCATTTCACTATAGTTTTTCCTGCTATGTGATACCATAATACATATACATGCTACTCATGAAATGTTACATGCCTAATTATTTTATACTTTGATGTAAAGTCTTCGGTGAAAAATCATATGATACAATTGTCATTCGTCACACTTGTTACTTCCAATCACATAGGCTGCTACAAGTAACATTCTGCGACTGATCTGCAAAATCGCAGGCCACATACAGGTTGGGCCAAAAATTTTTGCAAATAGCAACACTTGATTTCTCCAAAACCGTGAGAGCAAGGGGCGCGCGGG
>DWHO01000168.1:0-24748 GCA_018247575.1 Eurytides lysithous rurik | reverse complement strand
CGAGTTTCCGCCCGAGAAATGGGGACTTCCCCCGAGCTCGAATCAGCCGACCGAGGTTGGTTGCAATACATCACACAAAAATAACGAATCCTTGATCTTCTCTATTGTTATATTTATTAAAAATCAGAAGATTTATTTTAAATCTACGGCTTTGTAGATAAAATGTTTACATGCCGATTCGCACTTGACGGAGCGATTTTTTTTACTTTTTAATCCCGGCAGTTAACGGTGGCAGGTGCGCCGCGTCCAAGCAATTCGGACTTTCCTTTCTGCCTTCCGAAGTAATTTTCTTATCGAGCGTCCAAATGGGCCCTGCATCGATTTTGGGTATTGGAGTAGCATTGTCCATTACCATTACTTTATTTAAAGAATAGCGAATGAAAGAAGAGAGGACAAATAGTATTTTTTGCTTTTCGTATTACTTTTTTCTTCAAATCTCGTTTACGTAAACTATTCAATAGCACAGAGTATGTTATAAAAGCTAATAATATACACTAAACATTATTTACAAAAAAATATTAAACTAAAAGACTTAGCGTTCCCGTCGTTGTGATCAATTTTGAAACATAATATTGAAACGAATAAGTATTTAAAGCAATGCATTTAAGCAATATTTCATTATGTGGTGACGATAATAACAAGGCAATGCAAATCGTCGCAGCGACACGTATCATTTGAACAACAAAAAACTTCGTAAATGGAGCAATTTCGTAGCAATTCGGGCTTTGTGCAACAGGTAATCTGGACACAAACCGACAGTCGGGGGCCCGTGTAATTTTCTTATAAAATTATTGTACCGCCGTATATTTGTGGGTTTTCTCTTTTTTCTGACACAATAGGCTGAATAGGCGTTGACGTGTTGCGGTGGCGGGCAATTTAAAAAAACAACTTTGACGTCTTCACCGATATTAAAATGTCAAATGCCGATTTTTTTTGCGACGGAAGTGACTTCGTTGAGGCGTGCCCGCGTATTTTCACTTTTTATTATTAATAAATGGAAAATTGAGTGGGTGTTATCGGTGCCGTCAGTTATCAGTCAAAGACTTCGCTGCGAGCTAATTATTGAAATTCAATTGTATTTATAGCCGTAATAATGTGAACAATCGCGGCCCCCGGGGTCATTGGAGATAGCCGGAGCCGATAGGTTGTCAGCGAGAGTCATGGAACTGACCACTTGTCATGATTTATGCGCGTCTGCATTGAGTCAGGTTTGTTTATTCGCTTAACTACGCGGCGGAGTGAAGAGTGAGTTCTATGCGATTGTGAGTTGAGGGCCACTGGAGTGACAGGCACTGATAGGGCAATCAAAATATCGGCGCCCGATTACGTCGTAGAATGTCACATTTATCATGAGCTCGCACATGTAACACGGACAAACGCTAATCGTCAGTTTTAATTACTCCAATAAAACGTTTATCGGTGGCGGTGGCACGTGAAATCGTAACGAAACGAGATGAAATTCGGACCTCTCGCTCTAGTGCGCTCTAATAAGCGATGCCCATAATTCATCCGCGCACGAAATAAATCATAAACGGCAAAGTGTTTATTTTCAACGTACTTAATATGTTATAAATTTATTTAAGTGGCGTGCGGTACGATTGTGGAGTGATTGATATAGGGCTCTGTGTAGCGAGCGGTCGGGTGGCGCTGGCATCCCGGGGCTCCAATCTTACCTTACCCGTACGGTATTCAACCTTCGAGGAGAGTCTCGTGCTGGAGATATGCCTTCAGCATTAAAGGCGCACCCGGATTTTATTCACACGTTGACATAAATGACGTCTATGGCCGTCCAACGCGTGAGCTTGTGGATGCAAACGACGTCTATAGCAGGCCTATACAGTGACGGTACTACCACACAAGCCCAAAAGCCTGGCTCGCCCTACTGAGGAGTAAAATTTATAAACCTTAATTAGTACATAATTCCTGAATAATTTATTTTTAAATTTGAGCTTTGCAGGATTTATGTGCTAATTAAGATTTATACACTTTACTCCTTAGTGGGGCAAGCCGGGCTTTTGGGTAGTACCGCCACTGGCCCTATATACTTATTAATAAAAAAAAAATATAATTTTTTTTATTTGTAAATTTAACTTTCTTAAGCTCTTCAAGAACTAACTAATTGGCAAAAAAACAAAAAGTGCGTCCTATTTCCAACTTAGCGTCAACGTGTTAAATCGCAATGCATAAGTGAGAGCGCGTGCAACGAAATAGTTGAAACGCGGCGAGTCGGCGCGCGCATTTTTTCCTTCCACCGCCACTCCGTAAGCTATGTAATAATGTTGTTACGTTCGCGGCAACCAAATTGTAATTACAATCGATTTTTAATGAAATCGCATGTATGTGCGTGCGTGTGGTTTATACGCGGCACGTTAGGGAGCTAAGTGGACTGTGTCAGTGTCGTCGGCATTCTTGGGCGTAATTGCTCGCGCGTAACTTGCGGCGACATTGTCGTTCGAAGCGTATTCATTCGGCTAAGGCGATTCCTGGCGCTCTCCCGCCGAACGTAAGGCGTCGGGAAGGCGACACGATAAAACTATTATTGGCTAATCATAATTGGACTAAACAGTGCGAAAAGCAATTGCGCGCTGTGCAATGAGATATAATTGCGGGAATTTTAATTGTCCACCGCCGATGTCGATAGCTCGATCGATGTCAGTCGACTCGTTCGCGAGTTATGTGATGCGTTGATAAATTACGCTCGCGCAAGGTTACGTCGTTTAGTTAGACGCGCGCATATTTATCTGTTGCACTCGTCTCTGTGCGACGGAGCGTTTTTGTCTGTATACATTACGGTAGGGAGGTAGTAATGATTAAAACCTATGGTAATACGGGATGACACAGTCGCCATTGAATTTGCAATGGCCTATTCGTTATATGTGATCAATTCAACAGACTGGTGTTCGAATCCGGTCGCTTTTCCTAGCGTTTATGCATTATCTGAAAGCTGTGTTCGATATAATAACATATTTATAATAAAAGCTCAACAGCATATCAGGTTAAAGACCTCCGGTTCGCTTTCATTAAAGCTCTCCGTTGGTGTTAATTTCGGTTGATTAGTGATGAAATCTTTTTCATATTAAAGGAAATACTTGACACACATACGATTGATCATGTAACGTTTAATTTCAATAAAAAGCGACGCCGTCGGCCATTTTCCCAGTTTTCTCGGCGCTCCGTGTGTCACGCAAGTGTGAAATAGATCATTGTTCTCGACGCAGTTCAGCGTCGGCCGTGCAATGGGAAGAGTTTTTGTGACAGTTCCCATAATTCTTCCCCCATACAATTAATACGGCTGCGCTCTCATTATACAAATGCGTACCATATTGACGATCCTCAAACCAGTTCGAGCAACACTTGGTTTTTTTCTTTTATATCTTGTCTCGGTTCTCAGTATAATTCGGTAACATCGTTACCAGCAATAAATTCGGTCCAGATTATAGTTTATTTATTATATTAAGTACTCGTAAACCTGCACACGAATGTTTATTGGCCGTTGTTGGCGTGCATTAGTATTCGCGCGCCATTTTGTTTAAAATTTCACGGACGTACGGTTTGTTGTTCCAAGAGTCCGCTGCGGCCTCACCTATGAAAAATTGAGTATCCTATATTTCACAGCGGCCGTGTATTGGGAGCATTCGGTTCGGTCGGACTGGTTAATTGGGTGCAAATAACCTATTAGTTACACTCGGTACCTGCGTTACGTTCTTACAGATCTTTATCTATCGCATCGGTTGCGTATCTCTGCCTTTTTGTCCGTTTCCTTTTTCTGTCCGGCTACGCAGCCTCGGATGGCTTGTGTCATAGAAATGTCAGGCGGGTAGAGCAGGTGACGCGGAATAGATACCAGATGGAATAAACCTCGCGGAATCGTTACGAATACGCAATAGTGATTTTAATCAGTTTTTCTCTCAAGACATTATTCAAATTTTATTGATCTCGTTTATGAGTTACAAATGATGCCCGCATGAAAAATACACATCGCATGAGTTAGTGCACTCTTTGATGTACGAACGGCAATCCGTGGATCGTTAATGAGCGTTTGTAATTACGGACGAGTGGCGCCGGGAAAAAACGCCTAGTCGCGGATGGACGGCCGCACGGCCCGCGCCCCGTGATGATCTATTTGTAGATATCTTGATTTAGAAACCCGCTCGATACACAATCATGCACAATGGGATTCTTTCTGTCAAAGCGTAAGTCCACGGTGTACGTCTCTATTGGTGGCTTCACGGCTTCTCTAGCTGCCTCGCGGGTTCTTATGTTTTTTACCCAATCGGTTACTTCTAACCGTGGTTAAGATGATTTAGTAGACAAGTAAAGGATAGGTATGGTGTGAAACACCTTTTGCGTGAGTAGTGATGGTCTATGGGTTTTGTGCTTAATTTTCTTGCATCCATTTTTAATTTTTCTTAAGTTTCTCCACCGTCGCTGCTATTGGAGCGGCCTCAATGGCGCCGTCGCAGCGTGACGTCGCCGCGGACTGCTCTCTTGGCGCAGCCAGCCCGGCACGGCGGCTTTGTTGGGGATCCGTTGTTTACATCTGTCGGTGTCGCGTTAAGCGTCGATTGTGATGGGATTTGGACGCGCAATTTGCGCCCTTTGTCGCCTCGATCCGATTGCGTTTCGCCCGGGAATAGTGGTTGGGCCGCAGCTGCGCGGACGCCGCGCCGGAGCGGGACAGCGATATACGCTGATGCTCCCTTCTCTGTCCCGCGTCGAGCTCGCGGTTTTTTTTCCGGCCGCGACGGCGCATCGGCGATTTCGTTTTATCGGCCTCCCCCCATCGGGCGGTTTCGCCGTTTGGGATTCCTCGCGCATCACGTTTCCGATGCGCGCATTCATGCACCAAACCCTAGGCCACATCCATCCATCAGTCGATTGGTTGTCAACTAAGCTTTACTTTAATAATTAAACGTCGGTGTTACCAATGTGTGGTACTCACTGACATCGGGGAATTCTCCGGGTCGTTTGCCATCTCCTCCATTAGTTACAGCATTACTCCCGAGCACTAAATATCTAACGGTTACGTGTAGACAATCGCGCACTTGTGCGATGTACAAATATTTCAGAGACGTTTATTCTCACACGCTAACTGTACTCAAAAACGCGTGCCTCAAAGTACGTAACAACGTTATGATCGCGCAAAGCATAAAATTCAGTTGTGCTCGATCGGATTTATTGAGTCACCACTTGCATACACAGAAGAGCTATTAAGTAAAGAAACGCTGCTAACTTAAACGAACGCTCATACGATACACGAGGTCCTTCAACTTGAATCGATCGAGAGTGGCATTGTGGGGAAGCCGCGGCGGTGGTCCGCGATATTTTCGCTCGAAAAGAGCACTTATCGGGGGCTCATGCCAATAAGTTGTTTGCGTTACTCCGCCTTGAGGTCGTCGACTGAAAAAAGGCGCACGCCATTAAGCGAATTCGCTTATAAACTCTGTGTTCCGATTGAGGCCCGTCTGCACCATGCGATAGCGTGAGCCACTCAATTAGCGGCTCGAACGGCGCGCCGGCCTGTTTTTGTCCGCGCGAAGCGTTCGCATTAAAACGCCCGTGGGCTAAACGTCGCGCCCTTTATCAGCCCCGTTGCACGGCGCGTAACGGTCCCCGTCCCACCATCGTATCCGCGAGGTCACCGCGCCCGCCGATATTTCAAAAATCGAACGCCCGGACCAACGACGCTGAGGACCGCGTTCCAAATTCAAATGCCCCGAGGGTTCCAAAACGAATGCACCAATGAGGGAATCCCCCACCGCGATTGGTCAAGAACGGGCTGCCAGCATAAATGATGTTAGACAATTTTCTTTCCACATCGAAGGAACTCGGAGTGAAAACGATTCGGTAATTACGTTTTTGAGTGTTGGTGCCGTGTGCCATTCGCGGCTTCCGCGTCGGCGTGTCCGTTTTTAATTGGCACGTTTTTAATTGCCGCGTAAATTTCTCCGCGCCGCTTTCGGCGGGCGAGGGCGCGCGGCAAAAAGTCGCGGCATCGCTCCGGCGGCCGGGACTGCGCGGCCGGCGTTTTTGCGGCCGCGTCAGGAGGCTCGCGATAAAAATGGACGCCGAATGAGTATTAATTCGCGCCGGTTAATGATGACATAAATACACTAGGTACGCGCCCGCGTCGGATACAGGCTGGTCGGCCGAATCGTCAAACTTTGTTTACGCGGTTCGCTTTTTAAACGTCCGCCCCGCGTTGCTTTCGTTTACTTTATACCGTACGGCTGTTATTATTTACGGTGGGAGGCATTACTCATTTGCCTTGCTGCGAATACGGTTTGTTAGGATTGCTACACGTAAATATTGGCTGTTAGGCGAGGATGGTGCTTCAAATCCCTCCACTTCGCTGTTCCTAAGCTCCGATACATCAGGTCGAATGTTCTGAAACTACTTGTTCAACGTTCAAACTATTTATTTTTGCTATTCCTATGTTTTGTCAAGGAACATTAGTTGCTGATACAACTATGTATATTCCACACTCAATATTTTTCTTTTAACGCTCAAAACGCACGTCTCTTATATTAATTATCTTGTTCGGACTTGATACGCTGATTCTTTTATTTTTTGATAAAGATTATGTTTAAGTTTTACATTCTATGAAAGCCTGGAAAATCAAAACTTGACAGAATGTGCTGGATCGAAATGCCAGAAGACTGTTGCTGTGATAGAGATGTTTCGGTATACTTGGGGATTTGTTCCGATGGATCAGGCTGTATAGCGTCGGGAGTCGTGGAGCGCATTCCTGGCGACACGTCGCGCCGTCGCCGCTCCGGCGTTTTGGTCTGCCCGTTGGAAGTTGGAAGGCGCGTTCAGTTTTTGCCGCCCTTAGCGCTCGGGTCCCGGTAATCGATTGGGAAATTGTTTAATGGGCCCCCATTTTAATTCTTTAAACGGCGCTTTACTTTGTCGGCCGGTATCGGGCGCGCTCTTAATTCAAAGCCACTGGATTTATCGGTCGTCATGGTGCGGTGACGTAATGATCCACGCTTTTTGTCATAAACTACCCAATCATCCACTGCCCTCTTAAATGATGGTAAGGCGCCGAAAGCACTAACTAAATGAACTCTTCTTCGGACGGACTGAAAAGACTTCAGATGGGCACATACCAGCAATCTCCATGTAGGACTACATGAATATTTTAAGTTCGTAAGTTTGTATATCGTTTTGGGATAGTGTTAATGGCCCTAAACTCGTCAATATCACGTCTACACTTACCGAGAATGTATGAGTTAATTTATTAAGTTTAGTTGTTAAAGGCTTGCGTAGAATATAAAAAATAAAAATCCGTGTTACTTTAAGTTTTTAGTAAAAATTTAAAACGTAAGTGAGCAAACATAAATAAATTAGTAAGTGTTATTTTGTTACTGGTAATTTTAGAGCATCTCAGACAGTTGACCCAACTGATGTTAACTAATCAGTGATTAATTTGAAAAAATCTCCGTTCAGCGAATCGCGAATACGTTGATATTGTTAAACGCAACGACCGCCCGCCATCGATCGTTTAAACCTACACGCGTAAAAGTATGGAAAAAATAATAAAAAAAAACCGCTCGTTATGTATTTGACAGGAGGGCAAACTCTCTTGTACATACGTCCAGTACAAATTGACACTCCTCCTCCCCCGTCCAATGCAAACAGAGTGGAGCTGCCCGAAAGCGGGCTTGAATCCGACGGCTCAAGGAATTCTGGCACTCGGACGTTATGACCACTTTAAGCTGATACCTCGCGGAGGAAGCACGGGAAGGGATCGAGGGTCCGCGGGCTGTCGAGGGTAAATATGGGTGGGTGAGCCCGCGGGGGCGACGGGAGGGGTGCGACCAGTCAGGAGCAGCTGACGTGGATTAGAGGGTGTTTTTACCTACAGTCTGAGGGTAGTATGTGTTTTGGTTAGGTAACCGAAAAGGTCTGCCCGTAGATGTACTCAGACATAATGATTTAGAGAAACCGATGCTAGTCAGTCGGTGTACATAAATTTTCTCGTACTCGCCTATGAGCTTGTAATAAATACAAACTGTTTGATTAAACTAAAAACTTCTGTATACTTTAATAGGGGATGTTACATAATCCTTCAAAATCTTTCAAAATGACTATGGGAAGAAGAAGAAGAAGGTACTTTCACTATTATGTAAGAAAGTCTTTCAATTTAATAAGAAGTCGAAGAAAGTTTAAACTGTATTACTAAATAAAGAAAATATAAATTTATTGAGTTTGTAATTGGCAATTGGAGTTGGCAATTGGCTGTATACCGATCGCCTAAATAATAATAATAAATTATTTGTTAAAATATTGGTTCACAAAATATGTATTGATCCCACACGTTTTTGCCTTAAACGGCGTACAAATATTAATGATTATAATTAAAAAAAGAAAAAAAAACCATAAATGTAATAAAGATCTAACCTTTAAGATTTTTGTTATGGTTTGTAGTGAGCCTTTAAATTCACCAAAAATTTTAAGTTAACTAACTTTAGGGGTAACAATAACTAATTTAGTATCTCGTCAAGCATTCTTTAAACTGTTATATTTTTAAACTGCATATCCCATTTATCCAAGTAAAGTAACACTGAAAATATGATTACAACTGTAGACCAAGGTATCATGTTCACCTGTAACTGATAGCTAAAGTACTGGTTATTGTGCTTTTAGAATGCCTTTGCCTTTAACTCCTAAATATTTCATAGCTTTCCGTACTCGAGTCCGATCAAGTGCTCTCGCCCTATAATTTCAAGACCTGGGTAATTGGAGAGCCCCCGCTGCTTTCAATGACAGGCCAAGATATCGAACTAATATACGCTGACTGTCATGTCGCCAGTATGTCACACGATAAATAATTCCTTTGATATATCATCACTGGACTATGCAAGTTGCCTAGTCATGATGTCGTTTTCGGTAACATGGTGTGATTTCTTCGTCTATTGGTAAATATATATTGACGCTATTAAACTATTTACACCGGTGTGATACTTTATCTAAATAAGAAGAGAAAAAACATCATAATAATCACGGAAACCATTTACATTAGGCTCCTGCCTACGTATTGGAATCAAGATCGTGCCTGGGAATAAATCAACCCTCATGCTGACTCCGATCTGCAGGCGGGGGTCAATTGGACTCGGCGTGCAAGACCAACGTTATTTGTAGCAGATCAATCAAGATTATGTCCAGTAATGCGTCTAACCCTTCGTCCGCCCCTGCCCTCCTTCCCCACACTTTGATTGTTTCATCAATGTGTCAATGATTAGGGGTTAGTGTGAGAAGTAGCAAGCCTTGCCTCGCAAGACAATCAAATTGGGTGAAATTGTGTTATAATTACACTACGTTCAACCATATTCAAGTAAATGTTTATCTTTTCAGTTATAAGAGTAGAACCGCAAAACTAAAAAACATATACAAAACGATAAATAGTTAGCGAAAAGAATTTTCTCAAATACCAAACTAAATAATTTGCATTCAATCTTTGAAATCATTTAACAGTTCAACCCTCGTCAGTTAGTTCGATTAGCAACAAAAACAAACGCACCCACGTCCCCAACTCTGGGGCCCGATCGATTTTAAAAGCGACCCCTTTAAAAGAATTAACTGTACAAAACGATATTAACAAAAGCCAAAACACATCGCAACCCGCAGATAAGTTATTAAACATAGCGCCATTACACTTTAATTTCTGACCCGCTGGGATTTAGGAGGGGCCGCCGGCTGGAAATTAAAAAGAGGCGAAATAAGGGCGCCGAATGTGCTTACTTATTCATAATGCAGCACGCACTAGACGCGTTTATTCCGTTGCACGGGCCACACGCGCCATTTTGCTTGCGCGGTCTCATTGTGCGTGGAAACGGGGCGCCCTACCACTCGGGCGTTGTTCGAGATTTGTTTATCTTTTGTTTTCGGGACTTTCTCTCTCTCTCTCTCTCTCTTCGCGTTGGAAACACTCCGCGGGCTGTTTGTTTTCAAATCGACCGTGCGCGAGTGCACTTGAGTTTTCGTAAACACGGCCCGTTATGAATCGGTTGTTTGTTGCTCCGCGGCCCCAGGTCGGCCGCGTGAAGGGTTGGCGATGCCCTGGAGATCTGGCACGACCACTGCGCGGCCAATGTGTTTTCGACTCATAGCGCTGCTTGAGGGTTCTTATAACACTTGGCCTTCAGCCGTCCTAGGCATTTGTACTATAAAACGCATAATAAGTTGAACTAGTAAGAGGCAAACATAATAAAATATTAGTCAAAGAAAATTTTATAGGATCCTTTTTTCCACGGCTTCCTACTTAAACGGTGCTTGCAAGGTCGGACAGATGGAGGCGAAGAAATTGTTCATTCAAAAGCGGATTATGGAAAGGCCTTATAAATAAACAGCTGTCGCTTCATAAAGAAATTAATCCGTGAATCAACGTAACATGTATCATCATACGCGCAAAAAAAAAGACAAATCCATCGTTTGCATTCATTGCTGCGAGTCGCTTTTTGTAACGCTTTGTGTCGGCGTCATATCGAAATGTAGAAAAAAAAACGCAGCTATCTGTAATCCAAACAAATATAGATTATACGAATATGAATGGATGGATATTTATTCTCTTCGAACAACGCCTCGGGTGATGAAAAGATTTTTTTTTTTTAATTTTTCTACGCTTCGAGATACATCAGAGGCAATTCATTGCGTTGTTTAGAGGCGCGGTAAGGAGTCTTGCGACAGTTATGGTGGCCTGCAACGTCAGGACCCCATCTCACCCCCGCTCGAGTGAGTCATTACGCAACACCTTTATGGCCAGTCTTAATTCCTGTTCAACCCTCTGATCGCGTTAATGGCCGAAAAACTGACCTCCTGCGTCGGAATGACCCCCGCGGGACCGCTTAAATGGGCAACTAACGCGCTTACGTCTAGTTGTACGGGAATTTCTGATTTGTTTTCCCGGACGTTGTAATAATACGGACTACGTGTATGCCATAACACAAAAACAACACAAGCTAGGAGATATTGGACAACTTTTCAAACTCCAAATCAAGTCGACGCTGTTTAGAAATAAAGGTTTAATGGTCACACCGCGTTTGTCTTATAATTCCGTATCTGGAATAGAACCAATCGGATGACAATGCCGTGATGACATTGATACGGGCGGGAGAATTTTGACAGATCCGTCCGTCGCGCGATAAATAAGGTGGTCCCCGATCTCCGAAGATTACGGGTTTCGGACGACTGTCAGAACCGGATCACGCCCCCGTTCAATTAATAAATCAGGCCGGGGGCCCGTTAGTGACAAAAGTGGCATCGGCGTTACAGCTCACAAATCGTCGCGCGCACTGCCATAAATCAGGCTGGAGACCTCGCGAGATAAAAAAAAGGAGCTAAGCAAATACCAAGAGCGGGCGTCGTCTACCTGCCCTCGTATCTTTTCAACTCCACTCCTCGTATTAAAAATAAAATTTCCGAAGTCGCGGCAAAAAACGCACGAAAAACTATCCACTCGCTCCGCCGTCTCGCTCTGTCAGCCGCACGCTGTCCTCGTCTAGTGTGGACGAAGGCACAAACCGACTGGAGTGTTTGGATATTTTTTCCCCAACGGTGTCCCGCGCTCGGAGCTTTCTCACACCGTGCGATTTTCGAGTTGACGTATGTGAATGATTTTTAATGACCACGTGTAAAGTATTGCTGACGGAAAATGTTTGGTTCGCCTAATTGTTTTTTTTTTTTTTAATTCCTTTTGGTCAATGATAACGACAACTTTGTCATGTTTGAGTCGTGACATAACGCTCGCTTTTGGAATTCAAACGATTGCTGCAAAGATGTCTCGGTGAAAGTTAGCGACGGGACTTGCGAGTCGGTCCGGGTTGCTTGTGGAAATAAATCAGGCGAGAGCGGACAATACGGTACTCGGACAATGTCGTCAATGGCGCACGGCTGGTTGTGACATCACGCGAATCGTGGCCGCATCTATATTTATGAGGCGGCCGCGGGAGGGAACGGGAGATCCAGAAGGAACCCGTTGTCCGATGCGAGCAGGCGTCGAATCTAGGACGCGGCACCGGCGGCCGACCGCAGCGCGTTTTTTCCCTCGCGTTTCGCCCGCAACGAAAACATTTATAAATTCCTGTTATGAATAAGTCCAATATTAACATATTTATGGGTCCGGCCAAACAAAAGCGCCCGTCCCGGCCGATGGACAAAACCTGGCCGGAGGTTTATACGCCCCGGTTTATGGCGGCTATATTCAGTAGGAGCAGTTTTGTTAAGACGATATTTATGACAGTTTTTGTGAGGAGCAATGAGTGTTTCTCTTCACAGGTGCACAATAAGAATATAGACCCTCGTCGACCAAAACGACCCACGCGTCTCGCCCGTTATATTATAAACTTCGCAATCGAACCGCGATTAACACACTATAATTTTGACCACCAACTACCTCAGAAGCCGGCCGTCGGCTATCAACTGTTGACGTCAAAAACGCGCACGAAAAAAAAGAAGAAGAGACCCCACCTGCCCGCCGCATAAAAACGTTATTAAATAGGAGGCGACCTAACTAAATTACAGAATTCAACCTTTACGCATTATGGAATAATTTAACATTAGCACGCGCACGCGATTGTAAATCGTAGGTGGCAGTTGACAAGCGTCATAATCGCATGTTCGTTTTTGATTTATTAAAGCGAGCGAGATCGATCGAAGGCATCTTAGGCTGCGTCGCAGCGCTTTATTTTATCTTATAAATAGATTTTTTTACAACAAATTACAGGGTACCACGTTTGGTAGCGATTTTTGGGCCTCCGATACGCGGCGGACAGTAGTAGGCACGTGTTGACCGTAATGAACTTTATTGCCCACACTTATAGAGTTTAATTTGCATCGGTGACATCGCTCCTAGTGATTTGGTTATTAATTAAATGGCCCGTTCGATGGATATTTTAACGCTCAGGTAGCGGAGGCTGCCAACGAACGGCAGACGTCATAAATTTCGTAATCAAATGACTCTAAACAGCATGGGCGTCCTTAGTGAGCTTAGTTGGGCCCACAAAAGCGCTTACTCGAAGGCATTTATTCAATTACCCCGACAATGCGCTGTTTCGCCTGAAAATGCACAAAGGGAACCATGATAAAGGAGCAGGTAAGGCCCCATGAATAGAGAAACGACAATTGCTCTCGGACAAAGATTTTTGGAGCGAGTCAAAAGTTGTCCCCAAGATGGCCGCTCGTTTTACGACTCCCCCGTGAGCTACAAATAATGACATCTGCTTTCTAATAATTCATTGTCCTATTAATGTGTTTAATATTCTTCAGCCATAGCCGGAGGCGAGGATTCTTCGACTAAGGCAATAAACGACTGGAGTTTGTTTAACTGACTCCTATTTTAGATTTGTACAAAATGTTATATTCTGTAACAATAACTTTAGCAGCTATTCAGTTTCGTATAAGACTAGATTTGGGTAGACATCCAATATTTAATGTGTAAATCGGTCTTCAAGAAAACTAAAGGGAGCCTTATTAGACAAATAATTCCGTTGAAATGTTTACCGGGCAGGCCTAACGTCAAGTGTTACTTCAAAGATTAAGGTCTTATGTCCAAACATATATTTCTCATCATTGGAGATATAATCGCTGCCAGAAGCATGTATGAAAGGCGCTTACGAACCCCCACTCCGTATTCCCTGAGGCCGTCCTCCCAAAATACCTAAGTGCACATAATGATGCCCGCGCGCGACCAAACTACGAAGCAGTTATGCAGTTACATCGAAATTGGTGGTTTCCAAGCAAGACGGTATCGGTCGATCGTACCTTATTAGCATTTAATTCGTGGTGTCCAAAAGTGGGGGCTTCACGGGTGGCTGGTGACCCAAACGAGGGACTTCCTTGCCCGAGGCGTGTGGAGGAGGGGAGGCTTATGTAGTACGCCATGTAACTGCTCTTGATCGCAGACGAAATGTATGAATAATTATCTAATGCCGCCGTAACAGTATTTCAAAAGTGCTATATCATATTGCTATATCTCAAATAGATCTATAGATCATCTATAGAAAAATAAGCTGAAATGGGTACAAGCGTTGATGCATAACTTATTATATTAATGGCTACTAAATTTATAATTGTCTATTAGATGATATTTAAATGTGTCGAACTACATTAGTAAGATAGATTAACAGAAAAAAAATCTTTACGTAATAATTTTGACTTGATGTAGGCATTTATTTGAATGGCAATGATGTTCTCCTATAAAAATAAAAAAGCGTTCGTTCTGCAAATATTCAACGAACTATTTACCTTCGCCATTGTAAAATCGATAACTCAACTGTGGCATTTATAGTTGAGAGATCTTAATCGATTCTATACATTTTAATGGGAGCCATTTAAATGGTCGTGTTTTGAATAAATTTGTGTCTTATTGTGACGTACTAAGGCGTCAATTTGATTAGCGATGGCTATAGTGTTTCTTAGAATAAAACCCTGTTTGTGACAAGTTGCTTATAAAGCTGTTAATGCACCAGCAAACTAAACTCTCAGGGTTGACACGTTAAAATAACTCCTAATTAATTGCTCCTCAACTTTGACAGTGTCGGGTGTGTGAAGCGATGACCTAGTCAAGTTTGCAACTGAAATTGAAATTCTTAACTTCATCTTCCGACTGTTTGTAAATTTTTTAATGATTCGTACCAGTCCAATTCAATAACCGTGTAGTCGTGCGCCGAATGGTAAGTGATACGTCAGTAACAACAAAGCACTTTACAGTATTTCGAAGTACACCAGTTCAAAATTAACCAATGCTTCGCTGCGCTTCTTAAAGATATAAGACGATCAATCTTTAGGCCCATTATCAAGCCCGAAATAAAGTCGTAACACCCCAGGCGACCTGCCGCTTAAAAACTTTACAATTGAACTTTTTAGAAACACTAAATAATTTCGGTCTACCAAAAAGTAAAAACCGGGAACTTTGATGCCAGTCTCTGGCCCTCGAACGTAGAACCGGACCTTTGTATGTATGGACGTACGTAACCAACGCCCTCTCGGTATATTTCAGCTGCATAGATATAACGCAAGAAAGTAACACGCCGTGACCGAATCGCCGAGATTTCACACCGGCGACATTTATCTTGCGTCCGCCATTAACGTAAACAACAAAGCTTTATCGTGGTTTCCAATTAAACTTTATTCGTTAGTCTCGACCGATGATAGCCACTCGCAACAAAATAATATAAAGTGACGTCCTATTAAGCAACTCGAATGTCCGATAGAATCGATTGTTCGCTATCCATCTTCCTTTGTTTTACAAAACATAATAGCTTCGAGAGACGATATTCGTGTTTAGTGCTTAGTGCGAAACATGTTACTTGACATACTTTCAGGTGAATATCAAATTTCTCGCTAATATATGTGCATCTCTTAGTGCTTTGTTAGCTCACCCTATTGGGGAACGTGGGTTTTAGACAGATTAGAAGAAAGTAGTTGAAACGGGTTTGACGTTCCATTCATCGCGCATGGCAACGGGTTTGCGTCCGAGCGAAGGTGTAACGTATATGTGTTAAAAAGCCGTTCGACTTGCGTAAGTTGCGTGATAGTATCGCATTTCCGGTCAGCCTAGGTTCAGATGTCGAAAAAAGTTTCTGCGCCTGTCGCAAAGAGTGTGCACTGAACAGAAATGCATCGTCTACACAACAGTTGGTCTTACGAAATCAATGCGTTGTGTAAGTACAGAATTTGGATTAGATTGTACTTAGCGACTAGGGCATTAGCCCAATATTTATAACTTAAATAAAGAGACCGACAGATCTCCAAAATCTTACCTTTTAAATGTGATTCCCTTTGGAGTAGTAAAGCTAAATTTTCGAGTTATAACTATGTTTCAAGGTTTAGGTATTACATGTGTGCTTGACCCACTATTGCTTACGTAGGTAGGTAATAAATGTGAAATTTGATGTTATTAATGCATTGAAAAGGCCTACAGAGGCCGAAATAAAGCCTTAAGAGCCTCAGCTAGGTGTCATACCGTGTCTACTTTTTAATCTGTGACAAAGGCGCGCGCGCATCCAGCCGTGGGAGCATTCTATTATAAATATATACAAGCTCCGCGGTCTGGCTTCGCCTGCGATTATTACGCCTACGCTCTCCGTCTCATTAACCCTCCTCAACTTACGGCATTTTTTTTATCGTTTATAAATTGCTCCAAGATTCATTTGTCAGCTCGTCTGATGGGTAATGTTATGATTTAACATTGTCTTATGTACTGTTACATTGAAAGATCACGGTGGAGACGTCATGATCGGAAATCCATCAAAAGTTGAATGCCGAAGCTGTGTCCACAACAATAATTAATCCGAACCGTTCTTTTGTCCACAGATACGTCAAGAAAAACCTTATTACATAGCGGACCCAGAGGTCGACTCATTAGTAAGTATCAAACAATTTTACAACCACCCCAAAGATAAATAAAGCGGGTTTAATACGCCGTAAAATAGTTAACATTTTATACTTCACATCTCCGTTTAATTTACGATTTGATTAGTCCCGGGGCCGTTTAAACGAAGCGCAGGTAACGTTCCGGGAACAACAAAAGTGTCCATTAAAAAATGTCCATATATTGTCACTCATAAAAAGGCCGAATCGCGTCGTACCCCGCGGCTAGCTGCACGGAGAAAAAAACAAAGAAATAACAAAAATAAGATGGCGGCCACCCACCGCCGCCATTCGACACGGGTACTTAACCGATTTTTAACAAATAAAATCTAAGGCATTACGAATTGGGCGCTGTGGCGAGCTCCGCTTCACTTCGGAGGCCTCTCGTAATGCCCCATTGGCGGCTTCGCCCTTCCAGATAGCCGCGGAATGCGGAATTCGCCTCGATATTACTATTTAAGGCCCTACTAGGAAGGTAAACTACTAAACAGACACACATTAAACCTCCTAATAAGAGAAATCCTGGCCAAAATTGGCCAACAATTATTATCAATGCAAATTTCCTCATTTTTAGTTTTGAATTTGGTAATTTAAGTCGACCAAGACACGAGACCAATAGCTTAAACGAAATATTCTGCTTTTAACCCCAATCGGTATTACATAGTGGCCGGTGAGGAGTTTAAACGGTAGCGAGCCGCGACGCCATCAACTAAGACGTCAGCCTTACCTGCCGAGGACCTGATAAGCCTCATTCATGCCCCGGGCCGCAGCGACTCGCAGATAACGCGCGCAAACAAACCCAACATCCGGGCAGAGTAAACTCGACGAGCAATGGATAAATTAACGTGGTGTTTTTGTGGCCCCCGGGTGACATGTGGTGTGCCACCGTGTGCCCACATGTTTGCCCGCCCTCTCCCATGTCGCATGCTGCGACGCCCGGCCCTGGCTGGTTGACGACCATTTTTTTAGGCTCTCAAATATTTACCGACTAACAGTGCTTCACTGTGACCTGCGCTGCTCGGCTTTCTAAAAATAAATGTCGAGAAACTATCCATCGATCAGTGCATTGGTTTCCCCATTATGTCTAACCCATTCGCATAGATTTTAAATAATAATTTTCACACGACCGATTCACGGAGCGCTTTCGAACATTAAATTATTTATTGGCGTTCTACATAAAGAAGCATGGGAGGAAGCTAGGCTTAATTTAATTCCTCGCCACTGTAATTACTTTCGTGTGGCGAAACGGGCCGACTGTTATCTTTAGAAATATTGCTTATTATGCAGTTCCTTGGCCGGCATTCAAGAGCTCAATGGGTCCTTTGAAAAGACACCTCGCGAGCAATTTCTTTCGATTCCGATAAAATTGCACTATTGTGTGTTACACGTGAAATAATTGGCTCCGGTTGCGAGCGTGTTATGAACTTGCGGACGATCTGCTCCGTTGCATTGTGGCCCTTAAGTGTAGGGGGGTGGGAATTCATTTCGCGTGGGATTTGAGAGCCTCGGGGTGTCGTTTTTGCGCGGCTGACGTAGCGGTGAGTAGCGTGTTTGCACTTTCGGTTATTGCGGTAGACAAAGGCGTTCAACGAGCATTATTGTTGTTTAACAAGGCCCTGGACGGTAATGGCCGGGGGTCGCGGGTGACTACTCGTGGTGACGTCATCGATCGGGCTTCTTGCCGGCAGCCTGGATCTTAGAGAATAATCACAACTAAGACAGCGGAGGCAGAAGAATACGCCATCATTAGCAGTCGGTGTACATCGCATCTAACCTGTGAATGGCAAATGCTGAAATACAACCGCCCGAACGCCCGCGTTCTCACAGTCGATCCTCATTTGGTTTCTTACGACAAAAACGTTAGACAAAAAAAAATGAATATATCGTTAGAAACACAAACCACGGAGCTATCAATTCTTTTTGTGATTTAATTTCGTGTGGCTCTTTGTTCGAAACAGTGTTCGTACACAGTTAGATAGGAATGCGATACGCACGCACACATATTAATTTCGTCGAGTCTCAGTTTTTGCCCCGGCGTAGGTTATCAAATATCAACAAAGGAGAGTTTAAGTTTTTTAATGCATTAAGCCAACATTGAACGTTCGGCGCGGACGAATTTGTTACGGCGCTAGAGTGGCCACATGGTCGTCTCACGCAGGACATGAACGGGCGACTTTTATCTCGCGCGGCCGTAAAATGGCAATAAAACTATAATAAATGTCACGTAACTGCAACATCTCGGAATCGATTACTTTATGCAAATTTTCATAATCATCATATTTCATTCGGGGGTTTCTTTTTCGTAATAAACAACGTGGTGACACGTTTTTGTTCAACTGGCGTTCAATGTTAAATGTTTATTGTCTTTAGTTGACACTTTTATCATTCGATTATTCTTTTAAGTTACAATCGGCAACTAAATCTTAATTAAAACTACACGGTCCTATAATTAAAAGTTGATGGACAATAAAATGTCGTAAAATCACAGTCGACAATATAAATTAAATCCGAAACTAATTGATTGTAATTTATTTGGCAGTTCGGTTTCCATCGATAAAATACTATTTAACACAATCAATGGATAATGATTTAAGAAAATACTATCCTTATGTTAGCGTTTCAAATTGGTCATTGATGCGCACCCTACGCTAAACTTCTGTGCTAGCATTCTCTTTGCCCACGTCACATCTGTGTTTGTCTGTCACTGCGTTTGTGCAGTCAAACACCCAATTGGGACGGACCAGTTTGTTGGCACCACTAAACAGCCACTTGAACTGAAACCTGAATTAAGTGATTTGTATAGTAATTGAGCTTTTTACAATGTAAAAAAAAGTGTAACTACATGTTATTGTTTATGATACTCTAGTATATTCCCGCATACATGACGGATTTTTTAGAGTTTTTATTTACATTACCATTTCGATACAAACACGCTAACAGTTTCAACGGGATGAGTTAATATTTGGAATGCTGTTAAGTCGAGGACCCTCTAAACGCGCATTACACGCTCCGTCAGAGTTAACAAGCGACGGTAGCTTGTTTAGGCTCAATAGCGCGTCTCAAACTCTCTGTTTGTCTAGTTGAAGACGGCGCGGCCGAGCCTCGAACGCCGGCCTTGGGCAAACAGAGCCTGTGTACTGAGCTGACACATTTTTATCTGACAGCCAGGCACCCGGTGCCCGACTTATTCAAACACTCGGGGGTGGCGCTATTAGCCACCGACCGCATTCCTCTAATTGATATTGCAGCTCTGCCTCCGCATAACTCATGATACCCTGGTGCTCCTATTGGTGTTGTTACAGCTGTTTTAATTTATCAACTGTCCCTAAATGGCATCAGATTAGTTTTGAATCAATGGGGTAATGTGGTCGCCTAACTTTGCATTTATTATCGATTAAGTTTCTTCAATCTTCAAGTGTAGAGAACGGTTCTGTTCTGTCTGTGGATTTGTATTGGTTGCTTTGAATTAAGAATTAACAGTTATCGAAGTTTCGTACACTTAAAAATTGTAAATAAGTGACCGATGTGATCTACAGTTTAGCCTGCAGTGCCGCTGTGGTTTCTAAAGCTGTACTATTTTTTCGAACGCCAATCAAATACGAAATGACTGCGGGCGTCCTGTAGTCAGGTCGCGGCTCCTGCGCTTGGCAATCAGAAACAAATCAAGGCGCTATTAAAACGGCATTAACTGCCACTTTTAGATGCGTATCGATTTGAAAAGGCCGGACTAACTTCATCGGGTGCTTATCCAGTCGAGTTTGCTGTTGGCCGATTTAGTCTAGTACTTCACATGTTAAGGTGGCTTGAAATCCCAAATATGACGAAATGAATCATCTTAAATGGATTTGAATTATATTTTTTTGAGCAATGCAGATAAAGCTCACTGACATATCGCTGGCAATGATATTAGTTATAATATTGATTTTCTATGTCTTAAAAGTTATATCATCATCTTATACAATCTTCACAGAGATAAGGTAATATTAATTGAAGTTATAGTCCCCTCTGGCATAGTGTTAAGTAAAACAATGACCTATAGTGGACTGGGGATACAATCGAAACAGTGTAATATCGATAACGACCAACTGCTCATCCCTACACGTCGCTGGATGGAAGACCCTTTGTCCCGGCCATTGTTAGCCACCTGCCTTTGTTCAATCGAGTCCATTTTGTGGCATAGCAACACCTACCATATATACCCATAGACTGTCGACATATACTGCTATCATAAAACTAAACCGTGTTCTCTCTTTCCAGATGGTGCAAGCGATACAAGTGCTACGGTTTCACCTATTAGAATTAGAAAAAGTAAGTGTTCAGTTTATTAGTAACGGGAGGGAAAGGGGGGAATACATTTCGAGCCGTCGGCGAACCGGTCCCGTGGAATATCTGCCCGACATAATATCGATTCGATTATCCGTCCGGGCGATTTCGAGCCGAGATACCGATAGCACGCAAGCGGCGCACGCACACGAGTAACCGAGACCGGTCGCCGGACACCGAGATGTGTCTGTATCACCGATTCCCGAACTTGTCGGGCTGTCGGACTGCGGATTCGGCTCGTCGGCCGACCGGTCCGCGTTTCACTGTGCAACCGCGGATCCAGAGGTGGCTTATAGCGGACACAACCCCACCGTGAAAACGCGGATGATAAAGAAGACTTAGGTAGCTTCCCAGACCACTATAGTTTCGGTTTGATGACAGCACCGGTGATTCGAGTCGAAATCCGACCGGCGATGCTCGTGGTACAAAAACGACTCCACTTGTCCGCACCGACGTAAACTAGTTCGGCTAACGTCTGTATCGTGAGGGGCGATCTGGAGAAACGAGATACCACGGCCGGCGGTCGCTCCCACCGCGGGCTCCATAAAATCCGGCGCCGCATTGATCGCGCACCGGGCACGTTAGAAGACCGGTGAATTCGTTAAAAAGCCGCACGGGCGCGAACACAAGAACGCCCGCGTAACGAGATAACCGGTAATGCGATACCGCTGTACGAATACGGGCCGTCCGGGGGCCGAATTGGAAATGATGCATTCGAACTTGGAACGGGGCCGTTGGAAACTCGAACGCGACGTTCGCGAGACACCGCCTTTTTGCTTTTCCCGTAGTGCACCGCTAGATGCGCCATTCAGCCAGGACCGCGTACCTGTCTCCGTGATTGAAAAACACTGTTTTTTTGCCCCTCGCTCGTATCCCATACACGTCGTGCCCTATCTCGTCTACGGTTTTTGTCGGACGGAATCGAAGAAAAAAAGCACACCGTTAGTTGGATCCATTTCCGCCTCACTACGCGCACCGTCCACAGGTGATGTTTTCGATGCTTCGAACAATAATTAAAAACGCGAAGGAGCGGACGAAAAAAACCGACGCCCCGACCCGGCCGAGGCCGAGCCTTACAATGAGATCTTGTTAAGTTCGTTCGTTTCTCTTCTTTTTTTTCCCATATCGCTTTTGTAATTGTGTGTATTTATTACGACGATTCCGATGCGAATGCGACTTGATGTATTGGCGCCATTTCTGTAGCGCTGAATAAATGGCGTCGCGATTGCAGCTCGAATGAGTAAAAAAAAAAACGGAATCAGTTAACATTCATATGAGCGCAAGGGCTGTGATGAGATCCTTCGAAATTATTTCCACATTAAAATATCCAATGGCGTTTTTGATTTATGCTTTTAATATTTTAAATATGGCCGAAGGCAGACGCGCTGGGTCGGTGCGCGAGACCGTTTCGGCCCCTGCGGGGTGTGTGATTGGGCGTCGCAGGTCGATCTTTTTTCTCCTATTTAGTCCAGGTTTGAACGTTCCCCTAATCACCATACGCGTTGGCGCTACGCCGGCCATCGTATCAGGAATTTTTCAAGTGACCTCCCCGAAACGAGATTTCCACACGTTGCCTTTCGAAATCGATCTCAGTCCCGATTCGAAAGAGCGGACCTCTGACATGACTGAAATACAAACAATTCACGATTAAAGGAATTACGTTAAAAGCGGGGTTTGTTTGCGTTTCCGTGCCACCGTAATAGCCATTATAAAAGTGTGGTCGGAGCAAAAAGCTGTGTTCGCTCCCTTTTTTTTTATTTCATATTTTGTTTCTAACTCGTAAACGTTATCTGTAACAACGTGGCTAAGTGATTTACGACGCGGGTCAGATTTGTTAGTTTACGGGCCGAGCCTCGAACCTGGGACCCGCCGTTTACGACCCGCGCGACCGCTTTTACAGCTTTTATATGCGCACGACCGCCTCGCCGTACGGTTGTCCCTCGGCCGTTTTAATTTCCGATTCTCAACTATTCACACGTTTAATTGGTCGATGTTTATTAATAAACGGAATGTTTGAAACGGGTAGCGATGAGAATTAACGTTAGGTCGCGCATGGCTGCGAATCGGCCTCATTTGAATGCGCGCTGGCGCACGGTCTCTTTTTTTATTCGATTTGGAAAAAACGGCTATCGCCCCTCGGACAGCGATCGGAAATGGCGGCGAAATTGGCCGTATTTGCATCTCAATAGTTTCTATCTGTTTGAATCGAAATTGTTTAGGCGACATCGGCGGCATTCGGAAGTTTTAAACTAGAGGAGTAAATGCAGAATGGCATTTGATCAATAGACCACTGACGATTTCAAACGTTCGCTATAGAATGGTTATTCCTTACCCATGTTTATACGTATGTAACCCGTTGTGTCCATTCCGATCACACCAGCTTGTCGTTTGTACGCCGTAAAAATTAAAAACAGTATGACCGAGTCAATCATGGCAGGCTTGCCAACATTCAATGCGCGATTGTGTCTATAAACGGGCATTTGTGTGGGACCGGCGCCTAAATGTCGGTTACCATATATATTCACCAATAAATAGGTAAATAATTAAATCCGATCAACATGTTATAGAGCGTTCGTATGTATATGCGCGATTTAATTTACATTTCACCGATCGAATCTAAGCGGAGCACTAAACGTAATGGCGGGCGATGTTAAAACGTCAACCCGATAACGGAATCTTTACAACGCTCGGGGCGCAGATAAAGAATGGTGCATTAAAAACGAAAACATTTTCGAATTTCGAAGAGTAAGCCGACGCGGGGCGAAATGCGCGGGAGGGGCCGCGGAAGAAGATATCAGAAGACGTTTTGAGTGTGTTTATTTATGCGCTACTTGCGTCTATCGCTAAGCGGTCGGATAGAAATTAATTTCGCAACGCGGCGCCCGCCGGGTCGCGCCCACGTAGCATTGGCGGGAAGCGGCATTGCGGGCGGCGGAAAAAAAACCCTTTTAGTCGCGAATCGGCCGTGGCACAGATCGCGAGATCTTATCCGGCCCACGCTACTGCCGCCGCCGCGGCCGACTTTAGACCTCTTTTGAAACTTTAAACACACTCGCGCCGAACGCAGCTAATGGCGTCCAGAGACTATCGAACGGAGCATCACTACGCTTTTAAACCGGGAACCGTTGATTTGATCTTGTTATTTATTACTTTCCTATCGCTTATTTCGGTCTTTAAAGTTGTAAACGTGAATTATATCGTTGACTTTTTATACTTAAAAGACTTTAAGTATCGAAAAGATCCTCAAAACAATCCTCGTGAATCATCGAGTATCTGAAATTTGAAATGCTCTCTATTCTGTATGAGAACGGCACTCCGCCGTTCCCGAACGTCAACGAACCACCATCAGGTCACCTTTCATTCTAAATTTAAACGAAAAGCCCGCACCCAGACACACTATATCTCAATCCCGTTTCCAAATTTGAAATTTCTGGAAAGAGTTTGATGTTCGAAACGATAATCGGACCGAACCCGAGACTCGGAATGCCGTAATATCTCATTAAAGACATCGCCGCGCGCCCAGCAACGACGTATCGGCCAATCGCCTACGTGCAACTATAATCCTTTGTGTTAAACAAATAGAGATCACGTTCCCTTATCGGGGTTCACGCGGCAGTTCCAAATTTGAATTCCCCAAGAGTTACGACGTCGATCCTGAGCCGGTGACACCGGATCGAAAATAGTCGCGGGCCGGGCGAGACTAGGCCCGGGTCGTGGCCGCAAGTGTGGCCGCGTGCATACGGGACGGTGCGTCCACGCCGTCACTCCGGCCGCTCGTAAGAGCGTCCTCAATCATAATTTTGACATTGACAGCCCAATGCTCGGAAACCGCCACCGGGCGCCTGTAAAACCTGCCGCTATCCTCTCTAGTGTCAATAAAACCCGCGCGGCAATAAATATGAATTTCAACGGGGCGGTTGTAAAATTCAAATTATGATAAACAAACTGCGCCGCGAGGGACCGCGTGCTCTCTCGCAACGGGCGAACGCGTCATTTGGGAAAGCTGTCGATTAGGAGATTAGTGTGCCGAAGACATAATTGGCTGTCAACG
>DWHO01000167.1:0-24900 GCA_018247575.1 Eurytides lysithous rurik | reverse complement strand
TGTCCCACAGGGAAGCTGTCTGTCGCCGCACCTGTATGCGGTGTACACTAACGACATCCCCACGCTGGAGCAGAATGAGATCGGAATGAGGACGTGCTGTTGGCCCTGTATGCGGACGACAGCGCGTTCTTCACGTCGTCACGCAAGGCGGAGATTGCGGCGAGGAAAATGCAGCGTCAACTGGACCTGCTGCCTGAGTGGCTGTCCGACATCTACATCCGGCGCATCAGAGACCTACCAAGGCTTGAGCTGCGTGGTCAGCCTATAAATTGTGAGAACACCATCCGGTACCTTGGATGCCGGATAGACCGCTCGCTGCGCATGGTGCCGATGGCGGACCACTGTGTCCGCCAGGCCCGCGTCGCTAGAGCGTGTCCTTTATTCAGTCCTGGCATCCAAGCTACCGCTAAAAACCAAATTAGTTATATACAAAACGTATATACGCTCACGCCTAAGCAGCCCCTGCTTGATACGGTCTCCTATCGACCGCCCAGAGGCGCAGGCTCCAGGCGCAGCAAAACTTCGCCCTTCGAGTGATCGTGGGAGCGGGGCGGTACGTCAGGAATGACGTCATCGCCCGTGACCTCCGCATAAAGTCGATCCATGCTTTCATGGCCCGTTTAGCGCGTCGACTTTTCGACAGCGCTGACAACGGGCCACATATCCACCTGAACAAACTCCCTCCACTCCATGCGCGTCCGCCTGACGGACACCCTCTCCCACGAGAGCGGCTGCGGCCGGATCTGGCACCCCCAGGGGAGCCGAACCAGGCCGCAATACCGCCGTGAAGACGATGTTGTTCCTGCTGCACTCTCGTAGTGCAGCAGATAATAGTGTACACCTCCAAACCCGCTACCGCTGTTAGGGAAAGATTGGCATGAGCGCCAATCCATCACCGGTCAGCACGTGGCCTAGAGGCGATTGCATTCCATCAGTCACTTGCAACAACAATTAATTAAAGATACATAAAATTCATTTACAATAATAATTAAATTTTTACAAAATATTCATATCACATTTTTTTTAAAAGAAACATTTTATATATAAGTAAACTGCATGTGTGAATAAATCATTCTTTTCACTGTCATACGTTCTTCTCACAATACTCGAGGCATTTCAACCAAATAATCTTCCATTCATCTGCAAGCACATCCAATTCCCGGTTAAAGTCCTGGAGGGTGTTCAGCGAAATCAGGGCTCGCGGAGCAGGATTTACTGTTACTGTCTTGCAAACTGGGACAGCAAACAGCTGGTGCCTTCAACCTCTCCGATAGCTGTCCGGGACGAAAAGCCGGCATAATTCCCTATTTAGGTCATGGACATCTGCTCCACCTCGTAAAATCTTGCACATAACTAACAATGGGTCATTATATTGACGCACTTCCAAGGAATTGTGCCCTAGACACCCCATCAGGAAGTGAGTCGGATACATGTATGGGTAGTACCCATACATACGCTTATACAAATATCTCAAGAAGACTGGATCTTTTCCAGTGAGAGAGCATATTTGCTCTCATGCGGATGCCAAACACAAGAACTGGTCTCGAGTTTACTCCAGACCAGTGCACTAAAGACCAGTTTGATCATAGCCATATTTCAAAAATTATTGGAGTTACGAAGAACAAAACTTAATCTCCCTTAATCATCCTTAGCAACTGCCGTTATGTGATTGTTATTATCTACTTTATTCAGAAAAAAATTGCAGACATGACACTTGAAATTTAAAGTCTTCTAAGTCTATTATTTGAAGCCGGCACATATGTCAGAGAAACCATGTTAATCGATCAAACTTTAAATTGTGGTCGTAAACGTTGGTTATAATTTAAACATATAAATAAGGATTTTGGATAACTGATGGCTGATTAATATGATACATGTGAAAGTAGGTTTTGTCAATTTCCTTCGAAGTGTAGCATCATATGGCATGATTTTAAGAACTGAGAGGGACACAAGTCGTCTTAAAAAAAGAAATGAAACGAAATTAGAATTCGCTCTAGTCCATGACTCAAGCCTAGAATGATGTAAGGTTGGATAGCTATAGCTTTATTTTATGTGCAATGATAGTCGTACTTTTAGTTTATACGACTTTGTGCTACATGTCCTAAGTGTGTCGAGGTAGTTGTCACTGACGGCGCGTCCTGCGATGTTTTACCTCAGTGGTTTGAAGAGGTTATCCAAATAGTGACTTGTTTGGATTTAGCGATAATATTTTTTTAGTGTTGGCCTATATCTGGGAGTCGCCAATTACAAAATATCGGTCGACGTATTGACTTTGCAGCGGTTGCAAAGTGGATGAAATTTTTTTCAGAATTATCTATAGTTTGTCCTCATCCCACTGAACGGAATGAATCCCTCCATGGACGAAAAAAATACGAGCGTAAGACAATGGGTCAAACGCAAAACGTGTAAAGAAATAGTCTACAATATATTATTAAATTTCACTATTCGAATAACTATACATTTTACTATTGTCGTCTGGTTGAGGGCAGTACCGTCCCCTATTGGGCGCTGGAGGTTTTCGTGTTAGCGATTAGACAGAAATAGATAGATATATAAAATTGGTATAATTAAATATTATGTAAAAAGAACGTTGGTATTTCATTTTAGTAAAGTAATTCCCGAAAAATTAAATAGGAAAATATTGAATAGTCCACTAAGAGTTGAGAACCTATGCTCCGAACACTTGCCTATATGAGCACGTCAACTTTGAATTGAAAGTAAGAATTCAGTTTTCTTTTATTGAACTTAGTGACTTGACGAGAAAGTCGGGCGCCTGATGGTAAATTCACCCGCAACGCCACAGCGTCCGTCAGTGTTTTGCTAGGCTCTGCTGTGCGCTCGTTGTTTATTGATAAAAGGTGATATATCTCAATACTAAGTATTCAACCCTATCTCTTCAATCGGAACAAAATAATATTTGCACATCACTGTTTGGTGGTAGAATAAATGGCAATGGTCTGCTATAGACGGTCTTAACAAGTGTCTTACCATTCTGAAGAATTACTATGATGAAGATGTCGGTAATGATATAGGATGATAAAGGTCGTTGTCAAAAATGAATATTATCGACTAAATAGTATTAAGTACTAATATAACAAAAGAGGAAAACATACAAATACTATATACTGCAATGTTATATTAAAACTAATACTTTTGAGTAATATCCCTCCGCCTAATCAAACCATTATAAGGAAGTAGTTAGAAGTGCTCCTAATTTTGCGAGAAAAAATATTTTGACTCCATCTGTTATCCAAGTACTCATTATTTAATAAAATCTACTTTAAAATTATAACTTGTAATATAACAATATAATAAACAAAATTGTGAAAATTTGTATTAATTTATAATGAGGTATTCATTTATTCTCCAGAAAAACTTCTTATCCATGGTTAAAATGTAAATTAACTGTTGCTATAGCAACTGCTCTTTATGTTTACTATCGGATGTAATCAATATTTTGAATTCGTTTCGCAATATTTTTAGTGACAAAGCAAACTTGATAACTATAAAACTATTTTCTTGTTATAATAATGGCGGAGAGGACCGCCGTTTCATCGGAGGACACCTTAGTTCGTTATGATAATCCAGTTTTGGTTACTAAAAAAGCGGAGGCAATTGTAAGTTTATTGCTTTTAAAAACGTTTCGCTTATATCTAAACATAATATCCTTAAGTTTTTTAAATTTATAGATAACTATTAAATTTATGATTATTGAACGATGGAATTTTAAGCATTTTATATGGACGTCACAGGGATAATAAACAAAAACATATTTATAAATACAAGTAAATATTTTCAATCAATCCACAGCCTTCTCCCCGTGGTGATGCAGCAGCTCAACCATGCGTTCCAACCGAGGCCAAACGAGAAACAGAAGAAATTCTTAATGCTATTCTCCCCCCAAAAGAATGGGAAGAGGACGGTCAGATATGGACACAAAAAGTATGAGATTAAAAGTTTCAAGTTGTTGTTAATATTTTTTAAAATCAATAAATTATACACTTAGTGACCCTTAATGCGTTCTTCAACAGTTATATGCGATTATATCTTATAATCTTGACTACTTCCCCATTTTGTTGCCTGGTCAGCCTATATCGTGGTTTTGCCTGCAACAAAGCGAAGTTTAAATATTTTGTGTCTTTTTGTTTAAAACACTACTGCGTTATTTTAGATATCATCGACTCCAGCTACTAGGTTAGATGTTATAAATCTACAAGAGATGTTAGACACTCGCTTGCAACAACGACAAGCGCGGGAGACTGGTATCTGTCCAGTACGACGACAGCTCTATACGCAATGTTTCGATGAGCTTATTAGACAGGTGAGTACAATTACAATTGTGGTGTTTTGTTTTAGAGGAAAAAGTAACTTGGGGGTTATAGTGCCAAACAGAATTTTAAAATGCACGAATTGATAACGTCTTGTCTCTGACGTGTCCTGTATGAACTCAAGAATGTATGTTGGCAATTTCTATGCTCGATTTCTGCCCTTTAATTATATATGTATGCCTATACGCAGTGGCGGTAATACCCACATAATTCCCACAACGCTCAAATTTAAAAATAAATTATTCGGGAGTTATATGCTTATTAAGATTTATAAATTTTACTCCTTTGTAGGGCAAGCCGGTCTTGTATGGTAGTACCGCCACTGCGTAACCGTATTATTTTAATGTATTTCGGCTTGAAGAGCAGTATTTCCAGAGAACTTATTGAGCATACAACGTATATTTCTAGATATAAACGTAGTGCAGAATCATTAGTTTTAAACAACTCAACAAGTATAAAGTCAAAGCCACGATAAGTGGTTCTGAATTTGAATTTAACTATAAGTAATGCAGATACATCAAATATTGAATGGCACTTTTAAGAATGTATAGACAATATGTCGGTTAGAATAAGTTTAAAAGCCAATTGTATTTATCAAAAAAAAAAATGAGAATTTTTTTTTCTAATTATTTGAATAGGGTATATTAAAGTATTCTATATGAAGCGATTTTTTTGTTCACTTAGGGCTTGTTTGCATCTTATTTTAAATTTAACAAACTGGAATATTTATTGCGTAAATTTCAGTAGTGATCAGTTTTATTTTTAATTAGGTCACTATAAACTGTGGTGAAAGAGGACTTTTATTGTTAAGAGTTCGTGACGAAGCAAGGATCACAATGGAGGCATACCAAACTTTATATTGTAGCTCTATTGCATTTGGTATGCGAAAGGCATTGCAGGTGCGTTGATTTTCTTCATTAAATTTTAGGAGGACAAGAGGGAAGTTCTTATTTTTGTTTAAGTACTGTTTACTGAAATGTGATTTCGTAGAAAAAACACTTTTAGAACAAAAATACGTAGTAATAAACCAAAGATTAAAACTTAGAATACATTAATCCCTGCTAGCAAGTCTGTATTTTTGTACATTTAGAACATTTTAAAAGTTGACATTGGGATTTCAATGCAGACCCATTATATATATTACATTAATATATTCACCGGTTAAAGCCATATTTTAATTTGTTTTCGTTTTATTTATAGATTTTATTTCTATTCAATGATAAAAGAACTAAATTCCTTATATCAAGCGATTGCTAGATATAAAGAACTCTTTCGAAAAATTTGCGTTTTAATTTTGCAATTCCTTTAGTCAGAGCAAGGCAAGTCCGATCTTATGGAGCAAGTTGCAAAGTTAGAGGCTGAACGTGCGAGCTTGGAGAAATTGTGTACGGAATTGAAGCAAAAGACTGAACAGTTGGAGCGGAGGGCGGCAGAGTTGCGTGCTGCCGAAGAAAAGCGTCACCAAGAGGAGCTGCTTGCCCTGAAGAAGACAAATGCACAACTTAAGGTTGGCTTTATGGTGTATAAATTATTTTGTCACGACAAAGGTTGACAACTCGGCAAGTTTCATATATTTTTTAAAACTTACAAAACAAAGAAATTGCTTACCTGATGGTAAACGTCGTTAGTCGCCCATGTCAGTATAGTGTTCTGTATTATGTTGAACTGCAATAGCATACATCTCTACTTGTCGTCGCACTTTTCACCCAGAGATATGAGATGCTATATATCTATGCCTAATTATCACGCTGGAAACAGTCAGTGTGGTGACCGACGGCCCATCCCTCTTGCTCTCCTCCCTCCACTACCTCTCTTCCCCTCACTCAATTTTTCAAAAATTCCACCACTTAAAAGCTGCATCCCATTTGCAAGTTCTGTAATGCTGCAAATGTCCATCAGCGGCGGTAATCACTTACCATCGGGTGAGCCGCTTGCCTCAGCCTAGTCATAAAAAAAAATAACCGAATTTTATATAATTATGCATATATATCATATAATCATTAATTATTCCTTCCTCCGTGGTCCAGTGCTATAAGCCCTCGTTTTATAAATCGGAAGTCGTGGATTCAAATCCTCGAAATGACAACCGCCGCCGTGCCCGATATCGGTCGGGGGATATTATTGCTATGAAAATGACATGATTTCATATTTTTTTTATTTTCAGGCTCAGCTGGAGGGTATTATTGCTCCAAAGAAGTAAAACTTAAATATTGTTTTTTGTAGGATAAGTTTTCTAATTCGTTTCATTACCTTCAGTTACATATGTTACAAAATATAACATAATAAAGGTTACATATACATATTTAAAGTGTATGTATTATAAGTTTCAACGGTGGTAGAGCCACGCAGCTGCTGCTTAATAGGCCGCTTGAACCGGATCTCACAGAAATTCGGTTGCTCGCTTCTTCACTGTTGTGGTACACCATATCATTTGTTTTGGTATAGCTCTTCAGTAAAAGTTTTGTAATTCCTCGAGTCGTATGTACGTATGTAGGATTCCGTGATGGGGAATTATATTTTTGTAACTCGAACCCCAAAATTGTCAAAATAAAACGTAGTGTTAATTTTATTAAAATATATATTAAACCATTTTATTTAGGGCAAACATACCATATTTTCATTAGTTTACAATCCACATATTTAGAACCTTAAAAAGATAAAAGACATAAAACCATTCTTTCATTCATACATTATTTATAACATTTATTACGAAAGTACTGTGTATTAAATATTATTCAAATAATTGAACTACAAATTCAAAGATAATTTAAAAATGTTGTTGACAAAATTCATTTTATCGTTTCTTAAAAATCCCATTAAATAATTTAAGGTTATTAATTAAAAGGAGATACAAAAATTATGCAATGTAATAAAATTGGTATAACTTAAATTATCGTAAATAAACAAGGAATTAAGGCACCACAAACATTCTGTAAATAATAAAAAAAAAACTAGTATACAATAAAAAAAAAACAAATACTGCACAAAAAAGAATAATGACGCTACAATTACCATCGTAGTATATCCTTAAAAGTAAATTAACATATGTGTTGTATATATAAAACGAATTTAAATTGGATGAAATATTCAATCAGACGCTGTGTGATGCGATTTTTGTACCTATTTAATAGTACGTTACAGACAAACTGAATATTCATGGTATGTATGGTGTATGTACATTTAATAAACCTACAAAGTACCATCAAACAATAGATCCTATGACATCCTCATCGATTTTCACACTAAAATCGTAACACTCCACTCGGCAGGTACATCAATCATTCAGTCGTGAACGTCAACAAAACTCGCACGGAATGAAAAATCATTAATATTTAAAAATACGTAAAGTACTCGCAAGGACAATATCATGTATCAAAATAGACAGATACCGTTGTTCAATCTAAAAAAAAAATCTCCGTTGCAAAATTACAATAAAAAAATAAAATTGTGATCGAAACGAAATGCCACTGAAAGTGTCTATGTCTAATGTTTGTAACTCGTTGGTGGATTCCTTCAATTTTTTACTTTTTTCAAATGTTCGTAAAACGAAAAAAAAAATACTACAAAAACGCAAGTTCGGTGGAATTCTAAACAATATTATCACAGTTATAATACGAATCGATGTATACGCCCGTTCTCGAAGCCGCTTGTACGCTTGAGGGAATCCACCAACGAGCCGGTTAACAATACTGCTATAGCCGATGCGTTGTCATGGGTTAATTCGGGTGTGGCGATTATGATGGACTCAGGGCGACAAATAAAACAAGAATTGTAACAAGTGTCATGTCTGACGTCGTGAGCGGAGACGGTCTGCAATGAAAGCGTCGGACGGAGTAGTAGAGAAGTTTCTCTCGAAATAGGATTAAGTAGGCGTGGTCTAAACGACCTAACATCTTCATGATGGACGAACCACGAAGATGTGATGAACGAATGATAATCGATCATAATCGCCGTATTGGTGTGGGCAATGATCAATTGACAGTGAAGTGTTTGTATTCTGCGGGGATTAGTTAGAATTTTGTGAGGCCTCCGTCTATTGCGGTCTCTCGGTGTAGGTGAGTCGATGCGCCGGTCCTACGGGAATCGCTGTGACTCTCCCGACGCCCCCATCCAACAGGGGATTGACGACTTGCACTATATCTGGCTGTAGGGAGTCCTCCCCTACCTCCCCCTCGCCGAGGCTGACCGAGTTACCATCGAGATCCGTGGGTGCGGTCTCGCTGCTCGGGCTTGTCGTCAACTCGAGCGATATGATTTTCTCCTGCGTCGTCTCCACCTATATGTATATCTACTTTTACTACCTGCACACCGATTGGCTCCAATCGAAATTTGCTATTCATTGGAGACAATCGGAATACGGCTGCGATGATATCGAATGTTATGATACAAGCGCATTGAATGATTGATATTACATGAGGGACACAATATTAATTATGTACTGGGAAATTATTTAGATTTAATTTATTTAAAGGACAGTATGATAAATACTATAACATCAGAATTAGATAAATTTCAGCTGAGTATCACGATGATTACAGTGTGCAAACAGTTTAAACTTAACAATATAAAACAAAACAGTGTCATGCAAAATTAGAAACTGAAAACTACACGTCTTGAAATATAGCTCTATGCGGTATTACTATTAAAATAGAAATGCAACAAACCATTTCTTTCGGTGAAGTTTCCGTGTCTAGAATCCAGGTATGGTCTGACAAATGATACACAAATATGTTAGCATGCCATGCCGAAATATCATGCAACACTCATAAATAAATAAAGATAGAAGTCAAGATGCCCTTATGGGTTAAACAAGAAAATTAAGAATATAAACGTTTGATTAAATTTTTAAAAGTTTTAATATATATTTTTTACAACAGTGTAGTTTAAAACAGCAATTAGTCCGATATGAAAATGTATTCACAAAAAAGAATTAACCACCACATTAAAGAATTAGTTGCAAGTCCAAAACAACGATCTACATTTTTAACATCTACGCAGCAAAAAATAAAAACTCAAATCGAAGTGTCGTTTGTACGCGCTATGTGATTAATATTCGTTATAGTGTGCGTGAGGCCCCTTCATATTGTATTGTATACGAAAATGTGTCAGTACAGTCGTGTCCATAACAAACCTATCATAATTTACATAAATTATCATTTATGTCTGTTATATATGCACAATAGAATACAATAGATATAGTTTTTAAGAAATATGTACAATAAATTTTATAGTAGTGTTGCATAATTCGTAATGTTTTCCTTTGGACATCAACGTTCGACGTCGAACTTGAGTTATATACAAAGAAATATAAGTCAAAACATCCGTCAGTCGGGTCGTCTCGGTCGAGTCACCGTCCTTACTTATAAAGCGCAATAAAAGCGTTGATCGCAATACACACAGTGACAACGGTAGATAGTAATGTATAAACAAAACCACACACGTAAACGGCATTGCTTGTGTACAGCGGGCTCCTACAGCTAAGGCGTAATGTACATTCGCGCTCGACACTCGTTACGCGTACCTCTTTCTCAATGACTTTCTCAATGTACTCGACGGTTCGCACTTTCGTCTCGCCCGTGGCCGGACACACGTATTCCTCCGTGCGTAGCGTTATTCTCTCGTCTAACAATTTCTCCTTCTCCTTCACGGCCAGTATGGGGCCCGGTTTTGTACGTAACGCGATACGCGGCAGAGGCCATTTCTATAATGTTTAAAGCCGATTGTTTCGGACGATCACAGGGTACCCAGCGGCGGACAGCGGTGCTGCTTTTGCCAAGCGTTAGAGCCCACACGGGACAACGACAATGTCACATGCAAATCCAGTATACTGAACAGTCACAGACACATGGAAATCTGGACGCATTATATATTATATTGATGTCACTACAGTATTAGATACAATATTAGCGATTGCAAACTTGGTTATGTCTTTGTAAACTAATCAAGAGAATTCAATGATATGTGAACGCAAACTAGTTCGGAGGTGTCAATTTGAATTTCAAACCCCGACAATGTGTATGACAGTAGGTTAGTAACCATTCGATGTTATCGGTTACGGACAAACAAGAAAGTATATGCTTGGGATTACGAGCTCATACATCCAGGTATATGAAGAAGGAGAAAACGACTCAATGATGTTTTATATAGCTTGCTAAATGGTAACTAAATCAATATTTATAGTCTGGCAGAGAAATAGAAAATAAATTTAGATCCCTTTCATGGGGGCACCACAATCACTTATCTAATAGCAGTTCTAATTGATAGTAATTCCATTGTCTTAGATTAACATGTTTTTTATTTTGTCAGACCATAAATTACTAATGCAATACTATACAAAAAAAATACAAACGTCGTTGCGTCGCTTTCTCAATTCCAACATTCAATTATTAGTTCATATTTCATAACAGTTTTTTCCCAATTTTAAAGTAACATACCTCTGACGGCGATTTGTCTCTAGGTGGCACTTCCCCTATGATCTCGCTTGCAGGGCCGACCATGTTTTTTATTAGTTTTTGTGATTCTATAGCTTCCTGGGATTAAAAAAAAAAAATTGTATATGCCAAAATAATCAAAATAATGCTATCATCGACGAGTGACTAGACAAAACTAGGCTTCTTCTACATTAACAACGATTTACAGAAAACACAAGACAAAATCTTATTGTCTTCTTTTTATTATCCTCTTTCTCACGGTGTACGAATCTAGGAAATAGGGTGAGGTTAGGTACCTGTGTATGTTAAATATATTTCTAGCAAGTTATTAAATTTGTTTAAAACGACTCATAAAATAATATTCTTAGGATCTTGTAATATATTTGGAAATTCATCGAACTGCCTAAGAGTACAATAGAGAGAGTAAATAACATGTTTCAATTTGATTTATGAATTATACAACTCGTTGTTAGGCGTCGGTTCATGATACGATTTCGATCTAATCACGTTCACGCTGTTCAACATTAAAACAATTACATCTCGCGACTTCTATGGAATTCGAGCGTAACTTGAGATTTACGGATACTATGAATTGCACAAATTGTATTTGCAATATTTTACTTGACCATAACGAACCATGATCGAATTAAAGCGCAAATTGCGCCTTACGATCCGATTCTAGTGTTTTTTCTGTGATAAAGCAAAAATCGGTCTCTACCTTTTGCCGGAGCTCTTACTGCCAAATAAAATTTGCCGGCTCAATGCCAAATAAAATTTGTCAACTTTAGGTGTGCCAAAATATATCGTAGTAACTGTCTAGTTCTCCCCGGCTAGCTATCATATACCGGCTCGCAGATTATTGGTTCAGTCGCTATCGGTGTATAGCCTGCTGGTTCATTGGTAAATAGCTTAATAGCTTGTTCACTGGCTACCTCCCCACTACTGGCTACCTGTTCCATCGATCGCAAGCGTGCCGCGTGCCATGCGGCTCGTCGAGCGGCACGCGTCTCCGCCTCCTCGACCGCACCCCCCTCGCCCCGCCACCGCTGCGAATTTACCGGACTCACGCCACCTGTCGACACGCTACGAAAACGGACCATTCGTTATCATCTATCTTTATCGACCAGCGATCGCCTAGTGGTCGAAATTTGACCATAAAACCTTCTTTTGGTCAAATTTTTCCATTCATTATACAATATAGTTTTATGACTGTGTTTTATTGCTGTAGAGCCGCTGCAGCTTTCGCTGCTGCTAAATGGGCCGGCTCGAACCGGGTGAGTACCAAGACCTCACAGAAAATCAGCGTAAAGTGGAAGGGTTTATGCTTTCGCTTGGGCTGATAACCCTGCCCTTCCCCCCCTCCCAAAAATTTCCACTTTAAAGGCTGGCAACTCATTTGCCTTCAAATTTGCGAATGTCTACTCAGTCTGTCTGGTCAGTGGCGATCGCTTACTTTCGGGCGAGCCGCAAGCTCTTTTTCCGCCTATTCCATAAAAAAAAATTACGTATATCATAATGTAATATAATATATTTTTTTATGAATAACATTTAAAAAATTCAGATTTATGCAAATCTCCTTAATACAAACAATAGCTCTTGACGAAATTCAGCCTTCTCCGAGCATGCAATAAGCTGTAAAACGGTTACAGAGTTTTGCCTATACATTAACATATAGATCATAGCCATTGTAGGCTGTTACTTGCAATTCTATACTTTAACAAAATGCAAAATTAAATACTTTTTAAAATCTTACGAAGAATAGCGACGTTGTTACGATTGTATAATTTTTATGTACGTAACGCTTTTAAGTTTTATATCTTTTACAAACATGAAGGCCTGTTAGCTTAGGCTGGTTATTTAGACAGATCCACCCTACCCATGGCCGTTCTCATATGGCTCCTCGTCGGAATGCGAACTGTCTCCACTCTGCCGGTCTTCCCCTTGTGACCACGAGCCGAGCTCCACGCGCGACAGAGACGCCATTTTTCTCTCCTCTTCTTGCTTCAATTTCTCCACCTCATCCGCTGACAGGAACGTGAAAACTTTCTCTGGAACAATCACTCTAGTGTGTGACAAATGCGTCTTTTTATAACAGATACGAAATCTAAGTGATTGTCACCCTTAGTACAATTTAATTGTGACTGGATAAACTACAAAACTGAAAATGGAACTCTATTCCAGTCTTATTTCGTCGTCAGTATTATGTGGGGCGTTGATTTTGAATTCAACTGCTATAATACGTGATGAATTGCAAATAGTAGGAAGGACGAGTACATTTTTTTCATTCCCAGTCCACAACTACTCAATAACCGAAGTCTTGTTTAATAGCTATGTACTATAAAATAAGATACGAAAAGAAATAATGTAATAAATTTCTTATTTGTTTTCGTTAAATTTGTTTTTGATTCGATAATGTTTACCTGGTCTAGGTGATGATTTGTGGCTTTCTTCCATAGCGTTCTCGAAGAACTTCTTCTTATCACTGACAGAGGCTTTCACAAAATTACCAGAATGAGGTGGGGAAGCCTGGAAGCATTTGGATAATGTGAATAAAGTACGCAACAGATTCACGACGACATATATTACAGTGTTAATGAAATTGACATTTAATGAAATAAGAAGCGCATTATATTTACAAGCGATGAAGAAAATTCCCCTCTCCATATAATTAAACACCCATGCAGTCAGTGGTAATTCAGTTTATGCGAAAATAATAATAAATGAAAAAACATGTGAGTAAATCAAAACGTAACATGCAAAATATAAAAATTCGCAAGTTAAAAAACATGTTGACCGTGTAACGTAATGGGATATGAGGGATGAAGTTCGACACGTGTTTTAGTCAAGAGCTCTGATTCTGTTTTTGTTTGACGACGAACACAATCAAAAAGAAGCGAGTGTGTGTGGGTAATGCCGTACGTTGCTGTTTACCTCGCCGATGGCGAAGGATTTGATTTTGCTGCTCCATGCGGGTTTCAGGGTTGCGGGCGTGGGGCTCCCCTCCCCCACTGGCTCCGCACTGTTCGACGGCCTATCGAATTCTGGCGCGCTCGTCACATCGCCGAAACGGACTCTTCTCTCTGATTGGACACCTTTAGGTGTATCGTCCGCGTCCGCGTATACGGGGATGGTTTGCGTGGGGTTCGCGTTTATATCTCTTTCTACGGGGGACGCGACCGGACGGTACGCTCTGGGACTGTATGGCTGGTCGGTCTGGTTGGTACGGACCGGCAGCGGCTGCGTGTAGGGATTATACGTGCCCGCGACCGTGGTCAGGGCTGGAAACGGATTATTGGGCGGATAGGTTGTCGAATGGACCATACTCGACGAAATGTTTTTTGTCCGGAGGTCCCTGAGTGAGGCGTGTGTCTGATTATGGTTCAGGCCGTCCTCGTAATAGGCCAGATTTGGGTGCAGATTGCAAGGGGAATTTGGTATGTGGGATACCGTTGGCAACGTTTTGAGCTGCACTTGCAACAGCTCGGGCGGTTCGGGCTCTCCTTCTGGACTGACCGACAGTTCGTTGTAAAATCCGTCAGTGTCAGTCGGGGTAAAATCCGGGTTTCGGAAGACTTGGAAAGGGGGCACTTCGGATATTATCACGGAGCGCGGTTGCTCGTCCGAGGCGGAGTTAAGCGGGTAGGCGTCGTAATTAACGGGGGGCGGGAACTCCGACTCGGGAGAGTTTGTAGAGTTGGACGACTGCATGGTTGTTTCGGCGACAACGGGCGCGGGTAGCACTATGCGTTCGGGTATCAGGGATATGAGTGGCGAAACGGGCACGCTTTCGTCCCGCCCTATCAACTGACTCTGACTTACTTTAGTGTCGAACAGAGGCGGTGGGGGGATGATAAACTCCTCGGGGAGCACCGGGGTCGCCTTCGGGACCGGCGTGGCGACCGCCACCTCCGTTCTCGGCGTTTTATGAATTAGTAAAGGGACATACGTCCCCGGGCATGCTTCGTTAGTCGTAGCGATATTGTCATGCTTTTCCGCATGCGATGGGGTTCGTGTAAAGTCTGTTTCGTATGTCGAGCCGTCCGTGTGATGTTCGTCGACGTAGTTCGTGAAACTAACTCGCTTCGTGTTCGGTTTTCGGGGCACTTGAGGCTTCTGTTTGGCGGGGGGAGGCGGCGGCGGGTGAGACGGGCGGGGGTGGTGATGCGAAGGTTCCAAGTCCACGGGCGTGCCTTCGTCTAGTTTGGTCTGCTTCAGTGCCGAGGGGGCTGTCGCTTCGGTCGGCGTGACCGGCGGCGGCGACCTCACTCTCTGCCGTGTGAACACGGCTAGCGGCGACGGGCTTGCCGCTTGCGGACTAGATGTCTAACCAAACCAATAAGTTTCATCTTCAGCTAAGCTAGCTATCTCGTTAAGACAACTGAACTCGAGAAGAAAGTAAAGTAACGGAATACTTTAAATATCAACAAGAAAATAAGTATGGTAATAGTATTAATAACTCTACTCATTGCGAAAGCAACTTGCACGAAAAGTCATTTATAAATGGCGAAAAAAAAAAACACCGATAAATAATACAAACATAACGAATGAACAAATTGAGGAACATAAATCTTCCAAAATAAATGTATTCAAAAATTGTTAAATAAATGCGCCCAAGGGTAACTCGAGACATAAATAAGTAAAAAGCGATTGACTTTTGAAACAATGTGTATTTAAATGCAACACTAAAATATATATTCAGGATAATTTTGTATAATAAAATTTATTGGTACACGCTGAGCAAATTTACCTAATAAAATGTATGGCAGTTACTCATTTGGCCACAATGTTATGTAAACATTAGATAAAATTTAAAAGACAATAGCTCAACAATCAACAAGCACACATATCAATAAAATATACATATATCTTCTCACACATATAATGCAGCTTAAGGAAAATGATTAATTATTCAAATATGTCGCTAACGTTCTTTTGATAAGTCGACGACACAATAATATTGATACATTTTAAAACAAAATTACCAGTAACATTGATTATGTTTCAATCAATGCTAATTAACATAAACGTTTTTCACTAAAACTAAATTAAAATTAACTTATTAATAGCTAATCTAATATTCAAAATTTTGTAAAACGGACCGCCGGTCTTAATATACATTGCAAAAACAAACTTGTATATAATTTTCATTCACTTTTAATACAGTTTATAAAACAACTACGTCAATACTAAATGTAAGAAGGTATAAAACAGTTTTAAAAATGTTTTCATTAGATCGCTATAAGACAATACGAGTATATAGTAAATACGAATAGAATAATGAGTATTAAAATTTTTGGTCATTTCTGAATACACGGATTCATAGGCTATATTGGCAGATAAAACAGCATAAAACATTGGATTGCTCATAAAAAGTAATAAAATGGTTATAAATAAAATATTTTAAAAATAAATATAAACAAGTAACAATTTGCAATTTTCTGGTCATAAATATAAAACAATGGGATAAATTTGTGATATCTTGGATAAAGTGTAAGACTTTATTAAAAAGAAATTGTTGAAACTATGTTTTTTAATCATTGATCAGAAATAAAAGAATATATATTATAATAGATATTAATTGTTCTAGCGCTTAACTAATACATCAAATTTTAATTTCTATATTATGACCAAAATTGTGGTGTCCAGTCTTGGATATTTCATGGTAAAATTAAGGCGAATCAACAACATTTTGACGTAACATAGGTTTCATAAAATCGTAGACACAGAAGATACATCAACCATATTAAAAAAAATCCATTAGAACAATTGCTAAAAATCTTCAAACATACGTATGATAAAAGTGGAATACAAACAATGGCACAAAGCTTTTGTATCAGTAAATGAATATGTCTAAACAATTTTATTTAATTAAGTACATAAATATAATAATTTTACATTGGTTGAACCACCACCGTACGAAATACAACTAAGTTATACGTTTCACTAATATGTACACAATAATATAATAATTTATCAACAGTTCACACAAATGAAAAATACCTGACATATTCAACAAATACTTTTGAATTAAAATGAAATATTTGAAATTAATAGGTATATAAATACTATGGGAAGTAACTGACTTATAATTTCTTATTCACGATTAGAGTAAATTGCCACATTTTATATTTAAAAATTCAGTCAGGTTTAAGGAACGCGTCAACAATGCGGGCGATGGCAGTTTTGCGTAATGGTGAAAAGGAACTTTGTTCTTTAGATGACTATGATTGTCATAGAAAGTCAATATGTCAAATATTTATTTCCACTCGTGACGCGTGGCCTATTTATATCGAATTGAACGGACGTTTTTAATTGGTGTACTATGTGTTTCCCTCCTTTTCTTCTGGGTTTGCATTCTGCAATGGACGTAATACGGGTTTGTCAGTATCACTGTGACGCAATAGTTTTGTCTAATAGATGCAATTGTTTAAATTAGTCTAACACGAAACAACATTAAACTATGCTACCATCGATTTTAAGTTCTACCACCGATTACCATGACAGTTTTGCAATTTACATTTAACGGCACCAGTAGCTCCATTGCGTCTAATATTGAATATTATGTATACCACAAGTAGGAAGAGTTTAAAAGAAAATCGAGGGCACATGCAAACCATTTTCACCAATCGGTTGTGAACACAGATTAAAAATACAAATCGAGATCCAAATTAAGTTTAAAGACAAGAGAGATCAAAACAAAATTTTATTACGCATAGTATCACCCCTTCCCCTTTCACATACATCTTCTACGTTATAAAATAATTTAGTTAAGTTTAAATAAACTAAACAACATTTATTTTGGAAGATATCAACAATATAGCATACTTAAATTACTTTAAATATATAATTTAAACATTTTCATGCAAGCAGTATACTACAAGGTGCATGCCATTGTCAAGTCAGGATTCCGAGACCGTGCAAGAATTTAAAGGAAATCTGAATCGGACTTCAAATAGAGTATACAAGCTATACTATAATATCATGCCACTAGAACTTATTATACAAGATAAAGTCGTATAAAGAAATATTTTCAACGGATATGTTTTAGTGCAAATATTAAAATTATTAAATAATTTTATTTCTTAGTCAGTAATAATAGCATATATCATAAAGGCATTAGCGTATTATCATATCATTATAAAATAAATTAAGCTTAGAATATATTAAAGTGCATTTGAGCCTTAAATCATCAAAAAGAATAACTTATTCGAGAAATTTAAGAGCTAAGGTATATTCGAGCTGCCGCGATACGCCCGCAATCAAAGTATGATTAAAATTCTCATTTACTATACTACTGCTGTTACAGTTGGGTATTTAAATGGATCGCGCTTTGAGGCAGTACTGTCGCGTGCAAAAATCTAATTCTACGGTCGCGATACCGAAATAACATGGTTATTCGCGTCAATGAATAGAGGTGTCCGTTGAGTTGAGTTTCGAGCATATTGCAAACAACAGATATGAGAGCTAATCATCTTATTTAAATCAGATGTCGCAAGGTCAATATCAGAGAGAGGTTTGGAGCAGGCGTATCCGGGTCGATCTGCGATCTGCACGTGACTGTACACTGAGGCCTCACAAGTGTGTTGCGGGGCTGTGGGTTCGCGCGTGCGACTGTACCTGAGGCTGTAGCGTGTGCTTGGACATGACGACGGTGGTGGTCTTGTGCTGCGGCTCGGGTGACGTGGGCGGCGCCGGCTCGAGGCCGATGCACTCGACGGCGTGCACGATGTCCATTACCTGATCATTGTTCGGATTATCAATCAACCCCCATGCGTCGGATGGGCATGTAAAAAGTCGGTCCCGGCTTTTTGTCGACGCCATCTAGCGGTGGCTTAAAAAAGTCGATACTAAGAGGGCGGTTCAATGTCACCGTCTCTGCGCCTGTGTCGGTTATCCGTCCCATCGGACTATGAGAGTAAAGGAAGAGTGAGTACACCTTTGTCTGTGCAAACGCTTCTGCACTAGAATACATCCTGGGCACTTAGCTGATCTCTTGTAGATGGGCCGCCGTGGCCGGAATCGGTCGGGAGGACATTGTTATTATTATCATCAATCAACCAACGTACGATATTTGAAATGATTCATTTTATCGTGTTTTTCGAAGGAATATAATTGCATTTTTCGTCTTTGTACTGAATTAATTGCTCATGTATCTTGCGATATAAAACTAGAATGCATGTTTGATCAATATGAACTTCGAAGGAAATTGAAAATGTCAAATAAAATTTTGCTCACGCTGTCAAGTAATAATTTGAAAATATTTTCTACTAATCTAATCTAATTTAAGGCACGTTCATTTCATTGTCACCGTAACAGATAAATTAAGGATTATAATTATCAGGGATAAGAGAAAAAAATGTTATAATCTTTATTGAAGTAGATTTGACCAACCTTTTCGGGGGTAGATTTTTCTCTCGTTACTGCGACTTGTTTCTCTTGTTCAAACTCAACTAGGTCCTGTTGAAACTGTTGCTCCTGAAATCCACGAAATAATTCCCAATTCAAAAAGAGAAACATAGCTCACATCACATACCTAGTCGCAAAATAGCAGAAACGTAGCATATACATAAAGATACAGCTGTGCGTATAACAACATTGTAAATGTGATAAAAACCTGTTGGTGTTGGTGCAAGGTCTCATCTCTGTCCAGGCTCGATGTGGAGTGAGAAAGAGAGCCGCCAGTGTCTGCTGTCCCGCTCTCGCTACCGGTCTGTGTATAGCACTAAGTGTTAACTAACTACACGAAACAAATGATATCGAGCTATTGTGGTTCATTAAGCTTACTAAAATGTAAATAATATATGTATAAATATGTTTCAGTACTTTGGTTTTAAATGTAATTTCAAGTGAATTTTAACACAAGCTTGTGCTAGCATTGAACAAAACTCATACAAATGTAGAATAGGAAAAAAAGGTAGGTAAAATGTAGAAAAAGAAGGCTACCCTAGCCTAGCCTACTGTTAGATGGAAAATATGGCGTCAATTAAAAATACAAGATTTTATTTCAGCATAAAGTTTTAATGGATTTTACAGCACATGATAAAATTTTGTAGCACTTATGATGAATTTGGTTATATATGCAAGGTCCTATCTTATTCTTTCCTAAACTGTCAAAGAGATCTTGTAAACACGTTTGAACTTACAATGACATTCATATAACATGCGTCCCATTTTATTTGTCGTATTATGTCTGATCTCTGAATCTAGACAAACACATGCTCTTCTGAAACGTATTGTTGTGTGTATGTATGAATGATTATAATGAAATGTTTTAATTTAATTTGCCATTTGTTCAATTTTAAACATATAGTACATCGTGTCTGACGCAATAGTTTTGTTTTAAAGATTGCCAGCTCATAAGAAACAAATTTCTGTTTCGCATTATCGCGAAATGATAGCGCCTGTTTGCTTATACATAATTTTGTCATTTATAAAAAAGACATAATTGCTTAGATCATAAGTAAATGTAGCAAGCCCTCTGTTACCTTTTTTCTTCAAATTATTATTTTATTGCAAAACTTATAAATGAGAAATAGTGTTTTTTGAGTTGATGATATTTGATTTGGTGATTTTTTGCATATTATTTTGTACCAAGTTCTATTTTTAGGAAAAGAGGTGGGCTATCGGCCACCTCACTCTTCGGACGAAACGTGGAAGCAAAAACACTTCCACTTTACACTGATTTTCAGTGAGGTCGTGGTACTTATCCGGTTCGAGCCGGCCCGCACAGCAGCGGGGGCAGCTGCGTGGCTCTACCAACGAAGTACGTGCGCGTGTGAAATTCATGTCTGTAAAACGCCCTTACAACACGAGACCTTTCTATCACAAAATCGGGCATCGTAGAAGCGGGAAGAAGTAACGAGACACAACTGTCGACACTGACCGCGTACTTCTCGGGTCGCGTGTACCCGTGGCAGACGACGAGGTGCAGAGGCGCGTTGGTGGCGGCGCGCAGTGCGTTCACCGCCTCGCCGTGCGTTGCGCCCAACAGCGAAGCACCGTTCACTTCCAGCAGGCGCATTCCCACCTGTGAATCATCCGTCCCATTTTAACCCCTTGCACTCGAGGCCGTGTCAAAATGTTTTAAAAGCAAAATTACGGAGATATATTATATGTTAAAATTAAAGAAAAATTACAAGTTAATTTGTGTATGTTATAATATAACAACATATAATATAACATACACAAATTAACTTGTAATTTTTCTTTAATTTTAACATTTAATAGATCTCCGTATTTTGCTATTTATGAACACGAAATATCATGCAACAATTGCAAAAACAAAAGGTGAGCGAAAGTCTCCTGTAGAGTACAAAGAATTATGAATTTCTTTTTATCTATTACCTATCTATTTTTTACTATGTGCATTGAATTTGTGTTTGTTTTACTATAGTAATAAATGTAGAGATGGTAGGTACATAGTCTGCATAAATTTGACAACGCCGGTGAAAACTTTCGAAAGGCTGAATTAATTGCAGTGGAACTTACATTGATTCGTAGCCACTTACTGAAATTAAAAACTCAGATTGTTTTTTTCTTTTAATCTGTCCAGTTTCCCGAGATAGCAATCGGTACGGTGAAAGAAGGTCTGCTAGGTCAGCTAATACAATTAGCCAGTTATTCAAATTGTGAAGATCATAATGAAGTGAGTCTGTTACCTAACACTTATTCTTTGTTTTATTATGATACAGATGTCTGGTTATAAGTTGCCTTACACAGACTCTAACTTAATCTTTGGATGAACGGTTAATAAGCAGTGATGTGGCTGTTTATTTATTCCTTTATAAAATTAATAAAGTGGCGCCCATTGCAATTTCTATTCTTCTGATCTACTAAATGGCAATACTCCTTTGTAGAGTCCGCCTGGGGTTAAAGCACTGTATTGCCAGTTATTACTGGGTTTCGGTTTGAATTACAATGTTGCCAGTGTAATTGGGGTATAACGATTTCAAATCCATGAATAACGAACGCAGGGCGGAGTTAAGCAGATTATGTATGACACTACAATACACACGTTTGTTGTCTGTTACCATCAAGCGCACTACTTGATCATATCGTCACTTTATTTTCTAAGAGAAAGGAAACTTGTGAGTATACCTTAAGTCGGCCGTCCCTCCTCGCCGCACCACCGCTGTTAATCTTCGATATGAAGACTCCTTCGTCGTTCGGGTCGTTGGGGTTGCCGCGTTGTCCGTTAAGACCTCCCTTTATATGCATGCCGAGCTTTTCGCCGTCTTGCTTTATTATCGTTAGCTCCTGCAGAAAGACCCAAATGTTAAAGAAAAAAAAAGATAAAATAAAACAAAATGTACAATATCAAAGCACGACACACGGACAACATTATAAAATTTACGTAAGCCATGGGGGGACTGACTAGTTTCCAAAAAATCTGAAACATGCAAAGCGTAACACACCATGCACTCGAAATACAAACCGTTGCGATACAATCGTAGTCTATACAACGATGCTGGCACACGACTAGCTAAGTCGATTATAAAGACAGTTAAAAATAAAAAAAATAAAAAAACCGACAAATGTTAAAAGCTGTCACGGAATGGCTATAATTTCCAAAGGCGATCGTTTAGAGAGGTCGATGAAATCATTCCGCGTGACGCCGATAGAACAACATAACCATTCAGCGCATGGCGTCAGCCGAACACACAGACTAGAACTGGGAGGGTGGTGGTAAACTGACATATATTCGGTAAATTAAACACACAGAAGGTTCGAGATCGCCGGGACATTCAGACTTACAGTTGCGTCAACAATCTCAACTTGAATGAGACCCTGAATTCGTGTCGCAGTGGCCATCGTGCGCACGTGTGGAACAAAACAACGTAACGCTTTTTATAACATCAAACAACACATTGTCTAATAGTTAGTTATGTTCGACGTGCAGAGACGTTAGTACAAGACCCGGTTCGTTAAGCATCAATGTTACTTCGATTCAAAGACTGCAAGCGTTTGGCAGATTGATTCCTTCAGGCAAGTGCTTTTATTCAAAGCGGAATGCACACTTTATTTCTTTACCGCCAAAAATGCTACTTAAGCGACATACTCAATTTACATACTTATTACAATCTTATCATTGATATTTATCATCAAGTGTAGCGTAAACTTTCTCTCATGCAATTTTCCCCAAAACTGTCGGATGAAATACATGTCGGCACAATCACTCCAAAAGAAACAAACATTGCCTAGAATTATTTTACTTAGAATCAGTATTATTGTATTACAAAAAATTAAATGAGTATTATCATTACAATACAGTAACTTTACAATTTACACATTATATGATCATTTATTAAAACAACCAATTTATTAAAATATTTTTATAAGGCAAAATCGTATGGCAAAAATGTATAGGCAAATTTTTGAAAAGGTGAATGCTAAGTTAAAAGAGCGCAAACATTTTTAGATCTTTTTTATTCGTTTACTTTAACTGGTCGTTTTTTAATTAGTAATTAATGTCAGAAGGTAAGAGTAATTTTTGGATTGACATGTTAATATGCGCCTCTTACGCTAGTGAACAATATCCCTATGTTGTAGACTCTACAATTTAGAGACATTGCCAGCCAGACTCGAAAAAATTTTTAGTGGCTCACACAAAATTTTGTCCCGTGTGGGAATCGAACCCACAGCATAGCAAGAACAATTGGTGAGGTTACCTCTTTAACCACTATGCCGTTCGTGGAGATATAATTAAGATTCAGAAATATGTTAGCAAGATTTTATTTAATTATGCCGTTTAATTTCTAAGACTTAGATATTAACCCATTTGAGCACTATGGACGGACGGATAACAGGGGTAATAAAAAAGACAAATGCAATAAACATTATTTGCGCAACTGTGAAATGTTATAAACAAACGAAAGGAAATTGTTAGCGATCAACACTTCCTTGTTAAATTCATACAACAAGTCTCACTCGTCCAATGTATTCAAAGGGTTAATCGGCATAACTAAGAAGTTATTATAGCAAACTTTGCTGATGAAGAGGCAATAATACCTATAATGGGTTATTTTATGAGTAATTGACGCTTAAATTTTTTTTATTTAGTATACTGTCATATGTTATAATGTCTTGCCTATTTATATATCTATATTTAGGGTTAATCTTGCTAATCTTTAAGGTTTTTATATATAAAGTACAAAACACCCTTAAAATATTTTAATGTACCAAATATGAAAAAGTAAAAATAGGCATTGATTTAAAGAAGCTGTTGGTTGTAATATCACGTGATTATAGAATAAATTACTTTCTCAAAACTATTTGCAATACTAGTGATCCTGCTGCGACCCCTTTCCGTCTGAAATCGGAAGTTTAAGTTCTACCTCTTTGATCGTTCAACTCTTTGCGTAATACAGTTTTTTGAATGTGACATGATTTGACATGAGTACAATTTTCTATCCAATTTAATGTATTTGTAACGAATGTTTTCCTTAGATTTTTGGCATTCAGATTCACTATGAACATACATTAACTATGCCAAAACTCACAATATTCCATGCGTGTAATGGCCAACCTATTATAGTGAATGTTTGGTACAAACATTTCTTTCCACGCATTAGTTAAAATTAATTTTATTTAATTTAGTTCAATCCGTTCATCAGTTTAAACAGTAGAAACGTCTTACGTTAAGGCCTTTTGCGGCCGACAACAAGGTCACGGGAGGTCGGGGAAGGTCACGCACCTGAAAGCCGAGCGGCAGGGGGTCGTGCCTGATGGTTAGTGCCAGGGTCGGTCCCGGCTGCAGAAGCAGCTGCACGGCGTCGCGGTGAGTGGCGCCGGCCAATTCGACGCCGTTCACCTTGAGCAGGCGGTCGCCCATGCGCAGTTTGCCGGAGCGTGCGGCCACGCCGCCGGGGACCACCTGCGGTCGCAATCGTCCATTAGTGGAGGATTCTTTAAACTTCGGACTTCGCAACCAGAACTTTGAGTGCAAAATCGCTAAAAAGACGAGTCCGTTTATAGTTTTTAGGAGATAAAGGGACGATTGCTGTCTCCACTAATTACACCGGCAGCCAGAGGCGGCTTTACTTATGGCGCAGGGTGTGCGTTGCACACGCGCGCAGCAATGTTAGAGGGCGCCGGCCTCGGCACTTTCAATTACACCTATCCTATTCCATTTTGACCCTGCT